>CM054163.1:4751144-4761144 GCA_028751875.1 Rapana venosa
TTCTATTTTATATTATAGGTGTTTAAGTTAGGGGGGAAAAGGAGAGGATAGAATAGGGGATGGAGGGGAGGAAGGTGTCATTTAGGGTGGAAGAAAAGATAGAATAGAGAGAGGAGGTGAGTTATTTATTTTTAAAAAATGTATTTATTCTTTTATATTAAGGATAATGGAATAAGTACTCATGTGGCATTTTATGTCCAGTCCCCGTGTGTATGCACCTTTGTAAATTTCGTCATCTGTTCCCACCAGCACACAATGGCCTACTCTTTCAAAAAGGGGAACAGGATTTAACGTGTGCGCAAGATGTTCTGCGTGCGTTTATAGTCTCATCCGAAGGACTTTTGGGGAGAGTGGAGTCTGCACTGATGTTAATTCCAAGGGGAAAATCCCCTTGAACAGGATGCTAAACCGGGTCATCAAATTGTGAGTGCAATGTTCTAACCATTAGGTCAGGGGAAGGAGGGGATAGGTCAGGGAGGAGGAGGGGTAGGTTTTGGGGAGGGAGGAGGTGAAAAGATATGGGGAGGAGAGGGGTAGGTTAGAGAGAAGGAGGGGATAGGTTGGTGGAGGAAGGTAGGTTAGGGGGAGGAAGGGTAGGTATTGGGGGTAGTTTAGGTGTAAGGAAGAGGGGATAGATAAGGGAGGGAAGGGCAGGGGTAGTTTAGGGAAAGGTTTACATTTGTCCATGGTCTATTATAAGTAGGCCGTATATCTTTAAGTATCAAATTAAGTGGGAAACAGATGGTCAATATAGTGTTTTCCATGTCAGTAGTGTAGAGGAGGATCCAAAGTATGTGTATGCCCAAAGGCACGCTGCTGTCACTCTCATTTGCAGGTTTTGCCCAGTATCCTTGCATTAACGGCTGGACTATTACGCTATAGTTATAAGAAATATATCTATCATAACAATAATATGCGTTAATCTGCACGAGTATAATCAAAAAGAGTGTTGATGGTGATGGTGTGCTGTTTTGAGAATTATGTTCAGTATTTTTTGTTTTGTTTTGTTTTGTTTGTTTACAAACAAAAAGCATTATCTCTAACACACTTACACACTCTCTCTCTCTCTCTTCTCTCTCTCTCTCTCTCTCTCTCTCTCTCTCTCTCTCTCTCTCTCTCTCTCTCTCTCTTTACTTACAATGTGTAGATACTCATTTTATGACTTTATTGTGGGGGTTTTTTCCTCTTTATTGTGTGAGTGCATGGGTATTGGGCTTATTTTATTATCATGACTTTCAATGTGTACGAGTATAATCAAAAAGAGTGTTGATGGCGATAGTGTGCTGTCTTGAGAATTATATATTTAGTACTATCCCTGAAACACACACACACACACACACACACTCTCTCTCTCTCTCTCTCTCTCTCTCTCTCTCTCTCTCTCTCTCTCTCTCTCTCTCTCTCTCTCTCTCTCTCCTTTCATTGTTTTGCTTATAGTTATAGTTGTTGCGTATTCATACTTTATATTTTCAATATTTTATTGGGCTTGTTGACTGTACTGAGTTCTAGTGCATGTCTCATTTCAATATCTTATTGTAGTGTAACAACGATGTGTACCATTTTACAATGTGTGTTCATTTTTATGACTTTATAAGTTTGGCTTTTTTGTTTTTCTCGTTTTCTTTTTTTCTTTTTATTTTGTTGTTGTTTTGGTCTCTGTTATGGGGGGTTTTGGGGGGGTTGGTTTTTTCTTTTGTTTGTTTTGTTTTGGGGTTGGGTTTTGTTTTTGTTTTTTGTTTTGGGGGGGAGTTTGTTTGGGGGATTTTCTTTTATTTGTTTGTTTGGGGTTTTTTTTAATGGTTTTTCCCCTTTGTTTCTACTGTGTGAGAGTATGAGTATTGGGTTTATTATCAAGATGTATTCCTACGGGCGGGGACTGGATGTAAAAAAGCACATGAGTGCTTATTCATTGTCCTCGAAATAAAAGAATTTGTCATTGACATCATCATTGTCATTGTCTCTCTCTACTAGTTCTTTTTTTCCTTCTCCTTCTCCTTCTTCGCAATCTTTCAATGCATGAATTTCACTTTTACTTTCACTTATCCCATAGCTTTGTAGACCGTTGGGCCACAACTGCAGATTTTGCAACCAGCTTCCTCCACTCCACGAAGTCCTTATCCCTCCGTAGCAAGACGTTCCACTCAAGGCTACCAGTCCACTCTCTGATGTTATCTTCCCATCGATTTCTCTGTCTGCCTCTTCGTCTCCCTCCTTGTGCTGTTCCCTGTAGGACAGTTTTGGCCAGTCCACATGTTCCAGAACCAGTTTAGTTTGAAAACTCACTGAAGTCAGAAGGTCTTCATACGGTCTGATGATATTTTCAATTCTGGTTTTCACTTCCTCGTGATCTCTGTATGTGATACCAAGAATTTTGCGAAAACATCTCATCTCCATTGCTTGTAGTCTCCTTTCAATGTCTGCTGCTATGGTCCATGTTTCACATGCGAACAAATTTATGGACATGGCCAGGGAAGGCGTCAGTCCCATCTTGAAGCTGATGAAGATTCACCAGTACACAAAACCCGTTATTCAGTTACCAGTACATGCATTGCATATGGCCCATTCAGGCATTAGAGAGACGAATAGTGTCATACATACAGCCTTGGTCACTTTAGTTGAACAGTGATTCGACAACGTAATAGAAAAAAATTATGTTGTACACTCTCTCTCTCTCTCTTCTCTCTCTCTCTCTCTCTCTCTCTCTCTCTCTCTCTCTCTCTCTCTCTCTCTCTCTCTCTCTCTCTCTCTCTCTCTGTTGACTTTACTGAGGCATTTGATTTTATTGACTAGAAGTTTCTTTGCCCAACACCTACCTCCAGAAGATTTTTTTTTTAAACTAGTTCTTTATCATCACTTTTACACAAACGTTTGCAAACTGTGTGTGTTAAATATGTTCGCATCAAGAACCTAATCTGTTAAAAATGGTGTTCCCCAAGGTTCTCCACTTGGCCCCTTTCATTCTAATTTCCTCCTCTATATACCAGTTACTCCCCGAAAGAATGCAGCTACCTAAATGGTAGACGAAATATACATATACAAAAATCTCACCATTTGTAAACCTCGGAACTCTAGCCGAAGAACGAAAAAAAAAAAAGATTCCATCATGTTCCGCTTTCGAAAGAGTAGGCCATTGTGTGCCGGTAGGAACAGATGACAAAATTTACAAAACCGCATACACACGGGGACTGGATGTAAAAAAGCACATGAGTGCTTATTCCATTATCCTCGATTTTTTTTAAAGTCATCTGAGCGCTTTGATTTGTTGCTTTACAAGATTCAGCGCTATATAAATTCCACACATTATTATAATTATTATTATTATTATTATTATTATTATTATTATTATTATTATTTTATTATTGTGTGTGTGGTGTTGTGGTGGTTGGGTTGTGGTGTGGTGGTGTTGTTGGTGGTGTTGGTGGTATGTACAGTCCTCTGTGATGACACAACTATCCAGGGTTTGTGATCCTAACTGCTTTCTGTCATCACAAGGGGATGTTGCAAGGTTGACTGAATAATTATTGTAGCTCAAAGTAATGTGTCTAAATTCTATAATGATGCAGCTACACTTATTACAATTAGACAAAACCGCCAGAAATTCACATGTAAACTTCCAACAGTTATAGGTGGGGAGGGGGGAGGAGGGATAGGGAGCAGGGGAAAGGAACCGGGTGGGGGGTGGGGGTGGGGGGGGACAGCAGTTAAAGAAGGTGACTTTTATAGGGAAAAATGTTTAATAAAAATATGACTCTAATAGGGAATGACCATGTCAACATACGCACGCACGCACACACACACTCATACCACACTCACTCACACGCACCTACACACACTCACACACACACACACATACACAACCACTACACACACACACACACACACTCATACACACACATGCATACTCATACACTAACACACACCACCACACACACATACACACACACCACCACCACCCACCCCTACACACTCACAACACACACACACACACACACACACACACACACACTCTCATCACTACTGTACATCATCATCCACCTTCTCGTCTCTCTTCTCACTATTCTAGTCAACTCCTCTCTCTTCTCACTCTCTCTCTCTGTCTCTCTCTCTCTCTCTCTCTGTCTCTCTCTCACTCTCTCTCTCTCATTCTCTCCTCTCTCCTCATCTCTCTCTCTTCTCTCTCTCACTCTTCTCTCTCACTCTCTCTCCTCACTCTTCTTCTCTCTCTCTCTCTCACTCTCTCTCTCACTCTCTCTCTCTCTCTCTGTCTCTCTCTCACTCTCTCTCTCTTTCTCTCTCACTCTCTCTCTCTCACTCTCTTCTCTCTCTCTCACTCTCTCTCTCACTCTCTCTCTCTCCTCCTCCCTCTCTCTCTCTTCTCTCTCTCTCTCTCTCTCTCTCTCTCTCTCTCTCTCTCTCTCTCTCTCTCTCCCTCTCTGTGAGACTCACCTTCCCGTTAAACCACCGACCACCAAGTTTGTTGGCAACCCTCCCCCTTGCCGGTAGTATGACGTTATGCGACCTCTGATTGTTCGAGTAGTGACGTCGCGAGGTGCTCAGCCTGCTGACGTTACCGCCCACTTCCCCCCTTCCCCCTGGCACTGACGTCAGCGCTGACGTCATCCCGGGGCCTTGGCCTCGGGCTGTGCTCCTGTATGTGGACTCTCCTTCCTCCTCCTCGTCTTCGTCGTCGTCCCCGACAGTCCACAAAAGCCACGCGTTTCACCACGGGCTTGGTCCCGGAGAATTTCTGGGCGATGTTCTTCTGCCTCCCGCTCATCTCTCGGATACGCTGGAGCTGGGACGGTCTCTGGAGGTGGCTCCTGAGGTGACCCCCGGGCCGCTTGCCGGCCGCCCAGAGTTCAGACTTCCTGGGACTGCTCAGACGATGCCTCCTCCTCGGACTGGCCTCCGAGCGGGGACTCGGCGAGCGGGAGGAGTTGAGGCGGCTGTGGAGAAGGCGTTCCGCGCGGTTGAGGACGTTGGCCCGGGTTGCCCTCCTGGCGTAGCGGCCTCTGGGGTCGTCCATGGAGGAAGGATCTTGGAGCTGACTCTGCGCTCGGAAGCTGTCTGCGTTGGAGCTGGGGGAGATGTTCCTGCTGCGGGAAGGCTCGCTGAAGGAGGGGGCCACGTGGTAGCGGCGTTTAGACAGCGAGTAGTACACGTCCATGTCGGCTGGTGGGAGGAGGGTGACGGGGCTGAAGGGCAGGGGGTGGGGGTCGAGGGAAGAGGTTTGTGAGGACGCTCGCTCAGCCTCCTCCTCCTCCTCCTCTTCCTCCTCGTCAGCCTCGTCCATGGTGGTGTCGTCTCGAGACAGGGGACCCTGCTCGGAGTTGGTGGGGGTGACGGAGCCGGACTCCACCATCTTTTCCGGCAGTTCTGGGCGCTCCGGGCTGTGTCTTCTCTCCCTTCTGTCGTCACCTTCGTCCTCCGTGACGTCATCACCTTCCTCCAATCGTCTCGCAGCCACGGAGTGCTCGTGGAGCTGACGTAATATCGCCAGCCCCTGCTTGGCTTCGTCGTCTGACGTGATGTCCCGTTTGGGGTCCTGCTTCCGGTCTTTCTCCGACCGTTGAGCTTCTCGTCGTCCGTCATGGAGCCTTGACCTTGAGGAAGGTCAGGGTCACTGTCTATGCTCTCTCTGGTGTCGTCGTGCTGATCAGGGGGCAGCACAACAACTGGGGGGTGGGCTACTCCCTCTTGCGCCGGTGACCTCCCGACTTCTGCGCGGAGGAGACCCGGTAAGTTTGGGCGGGGTCGTTTTCCCCTACCGGACTTTGGGAGCGGTTAGCGCCACGACGAAGACCTTCACTGGAGGCGGGACGCTGAGGTCGCCCAGCCTTGGCCGCCTTTGCGTTCCGAACTGTGTGGACAGGGATCCGGGACTGGCTGCCCCGAGGTCTGCTGTCACCTGCCTTGGGTTGGTGATTCATGTGGTAGTTCTGAGGCCTGGGACCGGGCTGGTCCGTCTGTGGCCGGTGGTCTGGTGGTGGCTGCTGGAGGTCGTTGCTCTGGTCACCTCGGGGCTGGTAGCTCGGGTGGTAGTCCTCGGGTCTTTTGAAGGGTAGAGGGGGTATGGGGAGGAGATCTTCCTCTGGCGGGGAGTGAGGTCCACCTCAAGGAACTGGTTGTGTCTGTCGTCTGGAAGAGGCGTTGGGTTCCCATCCATTCTTTTCTTCCTCGGCTCTGGAAGTGAGAGAGAGAGAGTCTGCTGGTTCTGATCACACCACGCAGAAATGGTTCTGCTTAGAAGTTTTTATATTTTAAGCCCTCCCGCCAAAAAGAGGCTTAAACCTTTGCTGAGGACCTGTCCTTGATGTTGCTGTAACTGGTGATGCTACATTGTGGAACACTTTGGTGTTGTTTTTTTAATTGCTACAAAATTCGATTCATCTTTAAAGGAAGAAGGAGGGGTGGGGGGTGGGGTAATATGCTAATAGTCATTTATCCACACCACTTATGGTAGCATCGTCATTTTGGGGGAGGATTCCATTGACAGTATTTTCTTTCTTTTTTTAATTTGGTTTTTCTTTTTTCCGCTTTGTCTCCATTTCTGGCTTTTCTCTGTCTCTCTCTGTCTCTCTCTCTGTCTCTCTCTCTGTCTCTCTCTGTCTCTGTCTCTCTCTCTCTATCTCTCTGTCTCTCTCTCTCGATTTCTCTGTCCACAGTTTTCAAACAAGGTATTTCAGCCTGTGATTATGACGAGTTTGGTCACATTCTCCAAGTCAAGCTCTGATGGGGTGGGTTACTCCCTCTTTGGGCTGGGGGACATTCGGCATGCTCAGGGACACTCGGGGACAGTCGGGAACGCTCGGGGACGCTCGGGGACACTCGGGGACACTCGGGGCTATGTCTTCTCTCCCTTCCCTTTTCCTGTGTATGAATGACAGCAATGGACTAAAATGGTGGAAGTTCCACCGATCGTGACGTAAGATGTCGAACGCTTCCGATCACGTGCTTCCGGTCACGTGTTTGCACAGGTCTCTTAGGTGGTTATGGTTAGTGCCATGCCTCTGTCTCTCTGCAATCAGAAAATCAGTGCAGGGATTACATTTTTTTTTAATTGAATTGATTGTGGTGTGGTGTGGTGTGGTGTGGTGTGGTGTGGTGTGTGGAGAGAGAGAGGTAGTGGAGAGAGAGAGAGATAGAGAGACAAAGAGAGAAAGAGAGAGAGAGTTTGTGTGTGTGTTATCATTGAATCAAAAGTATACATTGTAAACACAAGCAACTAGCTATTTTTATTCATCCTTCATTTTTGTTCACACACACATACCATGCACACACGCACACGCACACGCACGCACGCGCACACACACACAGAGAGAGGGGGGTGGAGAGAGAGGGGGTGGAGGAGAGAGAGAGAGAGAGAGAGAGAGAGAGAGAGAGAGAGAGAGAGAGAGAGAGAGAGAGAGAGAGAGAGAGAGAGAGAGAGAGAGAGAGAGAGAACAGACCGATAGGGATAAATACAGACAAATTTTTAAACAAAACCACACAAAAAAGTGATTGAGGCAGAGACACAGAGAGATCAAATCATATCTCAGAAGACAACAAAACGGACAGAAAGACAGACAGAGAGACTTGTTTATTTATCTTTTTTCCCTCTGTTATTTCCAGGAAGATAAACAAGCACTCATGTGGGGTTTGTTGGTGTGTTTTTTTACAAGCCCCCACATGCGCACGCAGTTTTGTGAATTTTTTCATCTATTCCCAATAGCACTTTTTTTAATGGCCTACTCTACCAAAAGGCGGAACAGATTTTAGCGTGCGTGTGTGAGTGTGTGTGTTTTTTTTGTTTTTTTTAATTATTTATTTGTTCTTTTATATCGAGGATAATGGAATAAGCACTCATGTGCTTTTTTACATCCAGTCCCCGTGTGTATGCGGTTTTGTAAATTTTATCATCTGTTTCCACCGGCACACAATGGCCTACTCTTCCGAAAAGCGGAACAGGATTTAACGTGTGCGCAAGATGTTCTGCATGCGTTCGAACACGGGCCTCGATTTATAGTCTCATCCACACACACACACACACAACACACACACACACACACACACACACACACACACACACACACACACACAACACACACACACGCATACATACACACACACACACACACACACACACACACACACACAGGTTATATGCTTTAGCAGGGTGATGGGAACTTTGGCCATTGAAGGCAAGCACACATAATTATGAGATGAAACAATTGGGGGAAGTCTAAAGTTTGAAAAAAGTATGTCTTGAGGCTGGATTTAAAACTTTAATAAAAGTGTCGTAAGTAGGCTTTTCACGAAGGGAGAGAGGGAGGTCATTCCACATCACTGGACCAGAAACAGAGAAAGAGCGACGGCCAATGGTGGAGTGGTTGAATCTAGGTATTCGTAAGCACGGGGTACCTGCAGCAGAGCGGAGGGAGTCAAGTCAAGTCATTTTTTTATTTCCAGATGGTACATTGAATAAGCAATGCATTTGCTTACGAGAAGGAGTGTACAGGTGAAGACATTCACAGAGGTAGGAAGGTGCTGTTTTGTGTGTAGGCATTTGTAACAGAGGGCACTGATCTTGTACTTTACTCTCTGTGGCACAGGCAGCCAGTGGAGAGATTGCAGGAGAGGAGTAATATGCTCAGACAGGCATTGAAAGAAAGCAAATGCATTGCTTATTCAATGTACCATCTGGAAATTAAAATTGGACTTGACTTGATTCACAAACACACACACACGAGCACAGAGAGACAGAGGGAGAGAGAGAGAGAGAGAGAGAGAGAGAGAGAGAGAGAGAGAGAGAGAGAGAGAGAGAGATAATGACAATGACAATGACAATGACAATGACAATGACAATGACAAATTCTTTTATTTCGAGGATAATGAATAAGCACACATGTGCTTTTTTACATCCAGTCCCCGCCCGTTAGGGATACATCTTAATAATAATAACCCAATACTTATACAGTCTCGCAATAAAAACAAGGGGAAATAACCCTTTTCAAAACAGCTCCCCCCCAACCACCCTCCCCCCCCCCCCAAAGCAAGCAATTAAAAGAAAATCCTAAGAATACCCCACCCCTACCCCCACCCCCCAAAAAACCCTAACCAAAACAAAACAAACAAACAAAAGAGAAGGAAAAACCAAACCAACAAAAGATGATAAAAAAGAGAAAAACAGACAAACAACAACAACAAGAACAAGAGCAACAACAAAGCCAAGAAAAATAACACAACCAAACTTAATAAGTCATAAATATAAACATCTACACATTGTCAAATGGTACACATACTTGTTACACATAATTATAAGATATTGAAATAGGGCACTCATTAAAAACTTAAGTACAGAGGCAAGTCCAATAAAGTATTGAAAATATAAAAAATATGAATCCTTCATCAGGATATACTATGACTATAAGCAGGACGATAAAAGGTGAGAGAGAGAGAGAGACAGAGACAGAGACAGAGATGTGTGTGTGTGTATTTCAGAGATAATATCCAATATATAAATCCCAAAACAGTATGCGATCCCATCAACACTCATTTTAGATTATACTCGTTTCAAATTATATGTCATGATAATGAAATAAATTTAATACCCATACATCCACACAATAAAAACAAGAAACAAACCAAGAAGAAATTTAAAACTATACAGTCGTTTAGGGAGAGAATATGGGTGGGTGAGTGAGTGAGTATGTTTGTGTGTGTGTGTTTTGTGTGTGTGGTGTGTGTGTGTGTGTGTGTGTGTGTGTGTGTGTGTGTGTGTGTGTGTGGTGTGTGTGTGTGTGTGTGTGTGTGTGTGTGTGTGAGTGTGTGTGTGTGTTGTGTTTTGGGGGTGGGGGGGGGGGTTTCAGGGAGAGAGAGAGAGAGAGAGAGAGAGAGAGGAGAGAGAAGCCACACAAAACTGTGTAAGCAACATCAAAGAAAGAAAGAAAGAAAGGAAAGAAGAGAAAGGACAAACAAACAGACAGACAGACAGAAAAGGAAGAGTATTTACATTACACAT
>CM054163.1:4778579-4913579 GCA_028751875.1 Rapana venosa
CACACATTGTACACACACACACACACACACACACACACACACACACCAGATTCAAAGCGTGCTGGGGTTGATATCATATCAACCCATATATAGATCAATGTTTACACATGTACTCTATATGAATATGAAAACTTGGGTCATATCTGATTTTAATGACAAGAATAACGTCAGTGACACTTAAATCACTCTCTTAAGTTACAAGTCGTGTTCTGTACTTTTATTCATGAAATATCTTTTTAGATGTGTTTTATACTGATTTTTGCTTTTAATACATTTCATATTTTGGGGGAGTTTATTCCATAGGTCACTGCCTGAATACAAGAGGCTCGATTTATATAGGTTATTTCTGGGTCTTGGAAATGTTAGCAAATGGTTGTGTCTATGTTGGTTATCTTTGAAAGCTTTGGTAATCTTGGGAGGTGCATTTTGATTAACAACTTTTTGCATAAACACAGCTTTATTGAATGAAAGTCGGTTTCGAAATGTCAGGACATTTATTTGCTTATAATCCTCAATTGTCAGGGTGCTTGTTTTTAACAATACAAGTTTTACTGCTCTTTTATAATAATAATAATAATAATAATGTATGGAATTTATATAGCGCTGAATCTTGTAAAGCAACAAATCAAAGCGCTCAAATATAAACGATGAATGAATTTCAAGTTCGTTCCACTGCAGGTATCCCAAATAGTTGACGCATAGTCGATGATTGGTAGAATGTGACCGCAAAAAAATAGTTTTCGAGAATGATTATTTAGAACGTGTTTTATTTTGGATAATTGAAGTAGCCTGTGAGCTAGGCGTTTACCTAGTGACATTATGTGATCAGTCCAAGTCATATTTTTGTCAATGGTAACACCTAATATTTTATGTGAGTCAACTTCTTCAACTATTCCGTTATCCAACAACAGAGGTTGAAACCTATCATTCATTTTTTGCCTTTTCTGTCTTGCTGATACGTACATACACTTTGTTTTTTGTGCATTTAAGGATATGTGGTTTAATTGAGTCCAAATAATCAATCTGTCAATACTGTATTGAAGTTTGCGAGTTAATCTGCTGGAGTCTGAATCACTACAAAAGAAAGTGGTATCGTCAACAAACATTTCACAGTTACATTTAATAAAACAGGGTAAATCATTTACATAGACTGAAAACAAGAGTGGTCCCAATACTGAGCCTTGTGGTACCCCATGTCTAATGGGTAGTAGTTCTGATGCTTGGTTATTTACAGATACAAGCTGCTGCCTATTGGACAGAAAATTTTCTAGTAGTTGGATAACTTCAGGTGGCAGTTTGTACAATTCTAATTTACGCAATAACAAAGAGTGGTTGATCACATCAAATGCTTTTTCAAAGTCAACAAAAAGGAGGCCAGTAAACTTATTGTCATTTATATTGTGTAGGAGACTGTCAGTGAGCTGAGTTAGAGCAGTGTGACAGGAATACTTTTTACGAAACCCTGATTGATCCTCGTGCAATAGATTGTTTTTTATAAAGTAAGAATTTAAGGATGTTTGTATGTGTTTTTCAATGGGTTTGGATAGTACAGAGAGAATTGAAATTGGCCTGTAATTTGAAGGAGAAGAGCAGTCACCTGATTTATGGACAGGTATAACTTTTGCCTTTTTAAACTTGAGAGGAAAACATCTTTTCTCAATACACAAGTTGTATAGATATGTCAGTGTTTCAACAATAACCGGACTAGCGAGTTTTATGTGTAAGTGTGTTAGTGTGTGTGTGATGTAATGCTTTGTGTTTGTTGTACTAGATAGTCTTGATTATTATCATATTTTCATTATCATGAGCATCATCACTATCATGGCCACCACCACCATCATCGTCCTCGTCACCACCACCATCATCATCGTCGCCATCATCATCATCATTGTCGCCATCATCATCATCGTTATCGCCATCATTGTTGTTGTTGTCATCATCAACTCATCACCATCATCATCCTACTTATGCTGTGATTTTTCTCTCTCTCTCTCTCTCTCCCTCTCTCTCCCTCTCTCTCCCTCTCTCTCTCTCCCTCTCTCTCTCTCCCTCTCTCTCTCTCTCTCTCTCTCTCTCTCTCTCTCTCTCTCTCTCTCTCTCTCTCTCTCCCTCCCTCCCACTCTCTCTCTCCAATGTTCAAAAAAGGACACCGTACAAACCCATCCAATTATAGGCCTATATCAATTTTGTCTGTTTTGTCAAAGCCATTCGAAAAACATATTAGACGACATTTAATTAACCATCTGAACAAATACAACTTGATACATCCAAAGCAATCAGCTTATAGAGAAAACCACTCTTGCCATACAGCACTAACCCAAATGATTGATAAATGGCTTCTAAATATAAATAAGAATGAACTCACTGTCACTGTTTTCATTGACTTTGCTAAGGCATTTGATGTCATTAACCATACTCTTCTTTTAAAGAAATTAATGGTATATGGTTTTTCAGATTCCACAGTCCAACTAATTTCCTCCTTTTTATCAAATAGAAAACAATTAGTGTGTGTGAACTTTTCTGTTTCAGATTTCAAGACTATTAAACATGGAGTACTCAAGGATCCGTACTAGGTCCCCTGTTATTCATATTATATATAAATGATTTGCCAATGCATCTAGCAACAACTTGTGAACTATTTGCAGATGACAGTTCCATGCATTGTAACAATGTTAGCCCTTTTTGTAAATAAAACTATCCTCCAAAATAGTATAGACAATTAGTTGTTGGACCACACTCAATCTATGTGCTAAATACACAAAAAACAAACTGCAGTGTAATAACTATAGACAGAAACGACTAACTGTATTAAACATTTTGGGTTTTTCTCTTTCAGTTTGCTGGACAAAGTGTGGGAAATAGTTCAATTGCTATCGTTACTGGGTATCATTATTGACAATACAGTCATGGACAGACCACATTTTATATTTGAAAGGAATCTCTCCAACGAGTTTCCAGTTATCAAAAAATTAAACCTTTTTAAACATTATGCCGGTAATATTTTTCAGCACACATTCGTCGCTTATGGACTTTTGCTTACATTGTGGGATTCTGCAAGTGCAAATGCTCTAATCCTTTATTGAGGCTAACAGCGAGCTCTAAAATTAGTTCTTTTAAGTCCGTTCATTGACATAAAAGATTATAAACATGGGGTATTTTACATTAACGCAGAGATGGCTGTACAACAGGATGTTGATGCATAAGGTAATTAATTCGGAGCGGACCTATTCATTTCGATTGTTTCATTATAAATAACAACAGGATCATTTCATAAAATAGCAGTGCATCTCCAAGTTGTTGATATCTTAAAACAAGTTTTACTCTACAGTGGTGGGTTCTTTTGGAATCCGTTCCTATCTTTAAAGCGATTTTCTGCCATAAATCCTTTAGAAGCTCCTTGAACAAAACAAAAAAAAAAAAAAAAAAATAAAAAAAACAAAAAAAATCACTTTTTGTGTAATGAGTGTTATATGACAAAATATTGCAAATGAAAAAGTAACGTATATTGTGAAAGTTTCACGGCATTGTTTTATTAATAACTTTCTTACAATTGCACTATACTTGTGTGTGTGGTGTGTGTGTGTTTGTGTGCGTGTTGTGATGTGTGTGTGTGTGTGTGTTTGGCAAGAGGCAGCGCGGAGCGATGCACGGGTGCGAATGTGTAATGTATGTGTTGAGTATGTATGAGTATGATTTGTATTTTGTACGAGTATGTATTATAATTATATTGTATGTATGCGTTTTGGGTGCGCGGCAGTTTCTCTGCGAGTTGTTTCGGCTGTTTCCCAGTGGAGAGCACGTCGCCACAGGAGCAACGCGATTATCATTATTTTTATATAGCATGTGAGTTTTGCGACCAATTGGCGTGCTCGTGAATGTGGTACGTGATGGCGAAACGTTTATGTCCCTGTATGTGTGCGAGCTTTATGTTGTGTCCATGGGAGAAAAATGAATGAAGTTGGATGCAAGCAGAGCTCTCTCTTCTCTCTCTGCTCTTCTCTCTCCTCCTCTCTATTCTCACTCTCCTCTCTCTCTCTCTTCTCTCTCTCTCCTCTTCTTTCTATACATTTATTGTCATAGATATTTTCACCCTTCGAGATTGGTTGTGATTTGTGATTTTTGGTGACATTGTTCTGATTAGTATTTTTGATGCAAGTATTCTTCACATGGGTTTTTGGAAGCTGTGAGTGTGTATTTGAAAGGTTTTTTTTTTTTTCTCCAAGGGCAGGTGGAAAGCAGGATTCCACTGACGATATTCATTCTATGTCCTAATGAAAATAATATGATGTGCCTTCTGCTTGCTTTGATTTCTTCCATCATTTCTCTCTCTATCATCTCTTGGTCTCTGTCAATCTATTTGTCTGTCTGTCTGTCTGTTTGTTGTCTGCCTGCCTGTCTGTCTATTCTACGATCTATTCTCTATCTATCTATCTATCTATCTATCTATCTATTTTCGCTATCTGTCCCTCTCTTTTTTACTCATCTCTCTCTCTGTCAGATCTGTCTCTGTGTCAGTCTGTCTCTCCCAATTCTCTGTCTCTGTTTCTCTCTCTGTTCTGGTCTGCCCAGTCTGTCTGGTTGTTCTGTTCTTCTCTCACTCTCATCTCTCTCTCTTCTCCTTCTCTCTCTCTCTCTCTCTTTCTTCTCTTTCTTCTCTCACTTCTCTTTTCTCTCTCTCTTCTTTGCATTCCTTTTCTTCTATTTTCATTCCATTATTGAAATAACTTTTTTGAATCATCATTTTGTTCTTTATATCTATGTATGTATTGTATGTGTGTGTGTGTATGTACAAATATGTTATATTTATGTATAAATAATATCTATATATATATATGTATATATGTGTGTGTTTATATATGTATTTATTATTTATGTGTGTATGTGTATGTGGTGATGTTGTATGTGTCATGGGTGATTGTTTAGGTGTGTGTATGTATATGTATGTATTTGTTTGTAATGGTAGTTATCATATATAATATGTGTATATATATATATGAATGTGTGTGTGTGTGAATGTTTTGTGGTGTTTTATTTATATCTATATATATTATATTTATATATGTGTGATGTGTATGTGTATTATATATATATGTGTGTGTGGGGGGGGGGGGGAGGGGGGGGTGAGCATTTTGATGAAATTAATTAGCAGCCAATCCATGTTTGCTTATTTGTTTATGTTTACTTTAAATAAAATTATGTTTTTTCATGTATGAAATTAGATTGGGATGAATTTTTGCATTGGAAAGTCCATCATTATGTATGTTATTTTTTCTTTCTTTTTATCAGGCTTCAGGCTATGTATTGCACATTAATTACTTTTCGATTTTTTTTTTTCTTTTTTTTTCAGAGGCTGGGATGTAAAAAAGCTATTGTTATGCTTATTCTAATAACCTTATAAATATAAATTTGTTCATTGTTCAATGTTCTCTCTCTCTCTCTCTCCCTCTCTCTTCTACCTCCTCTGTCTCTCAGGCGAGGCTCAGACGACTTCGAAACTCCTGACTTCTTCGTGGTCATTCGCCACGGCGAACCGAGCCCATGTCCACCTTCCGGGAACTGCCCTCCCTACCCACCCTAGGATGCACATGGATGCCGGGGCTGCTCCGCAACATCGGAAACTGCGCGACTTTGTCCCGACATGGCGGCCAGACAGGGCGGGGGGGTCGGAGGGGTGGGGGACTTTGGCCGGCTGGGCGCTGTACCCCCAGCGGCGGCGCTGCGGCAGCTCGGAGCTGACGGGGGCCGGCGCTGCGCAGCATCTGCTGGGCGGGCTGGGCCTGCGCCGGAAGTATCTGCGGCGCCGCGGCGAGCTGCTGGTGGCGGCGACAACGGCCGCCAGCCACGTGGCCGTGCACAGCATGCTGACCTCGCGGACCTACCAGAGCGCCCTGGCCTTCCTGTACGGCCTGCTGCCTGGCTTTGAGGTGTCCGCGCTGCGTGTTCAGGCGCCCCAGAACGTCATGTTCTGCCGACCGGCGCTGGTGCCCGCGCCATGCTGCGGCAACCTGGGCCGCCTGAGGCGCGAGGCAGACATGGCCGCGCGGGTTCCGCGGGCCGAGGATCCGGACTGGCGCGCGGCCATGCCTCCCCTGGCGCGGGTCTTCGGGGTCAAGGTCGGCAGGCTGCCGGGCCCCACGCAGCTGATCGACATCCTGCAAGGTCACGCGTGTCACGACCTTCCCTTGCCGTGCGGGGACGGGGGCTGCGTGACGGCGGCCATGTTGGCCCGGCTGTGGGCGGTGGCTGACGCGGCGGGGAACCGCAGCGCGGGGCAGGCGACCTTTGACCGCTACTGCCGCACGGCCGTGCACTCGCTGCTGCTGGAGGTGCTGGCCGCCATGCAGGACGCCGCCCACAACCGCTCCGCCCTCAGGGTCACGCTGTACTCGGGCCACGACCTGACCATGACCCCGCTGCTGCAGGCGCTGGGGCTGTACGAGGGCAAGTGGCCGCAGTACGCCGCGCGTCTGGTGCTGGAGCTGTACCGCAAGCGCGGGGGACAGCAGCACTACGTGCGCGTGCTGCGTGACGGGCGTGACGTCACGCCTCGCGTCAGGTTCTGCCGGGGGCAGCAGCAGCAGGGCCTGTGTGCCTTGAAGCGCTTCCAGGCCTTCGTGACCCGAGACAACCTGCGGGCCATCGGCGTGGAGGACACGCGGGCTCTGAAGGAGTTCTGCCGCTCCAAGCTTCTCTGAACAGTTGGGGCAAGTCTATCCATGTTGGCAAGTGTACTTAACTGTGTTGTTGATCTTACATATTATGTAGACATATATATGTGTATACATGGTCTCTCTCTTTTTGCCACTCTTCAAATGGGTTTGATCTCCACATTTTTTATGGATTTTTTGTGTTCAAGGTTAACTCAACTGTTGTAACCATTTGTCGGGTGGTTGGTTTGTTTGTTATTAAATATGACAGGGTCATAATATTCACGTACGTCGCCCAGCAGGCAGCAGGAATTTGTGCGCTGTTTTTGGATACATGTACATAGATCTGCGACTTGTGCTGGGCTACACTGCATCATAGGGGACGGGATAGCTCAGCGGTCAGAGACTCACTTTCCCCCAAGCCAAGGTTAAGCAGCATTGAGCATGGTTATCAAGTGGATGGGTGACCAATTGCACACGTTGGCTTCAGTACAGTCCCCCAGCTGTAAATGGGTACCTGCTCTCTTTAGGGTCAGGGAAGGTAAAGCAGCGAGGGAGAGGAGATGGGCGCCGCCCTCAATATGCTGGCCCCTTGAGAAGCTGAGGTCTTTGATGCCTCACTTCTCTACAACCGCGTAGGTTGTGGGACACCTTGACCTTTTTGTTCTGCATCATAATTATAGTCATGCTTACTTTCTGGAAGTGTTCTAGTTTCTGATAGTCCCTAGATGTGTTCTGTGTGTGGTCTGGCACTGTGATAGTCCCCTGATGTTGCTGATGCTGATAGGGGAAACCTCCCTCGTTGTTGGAGAACTTTGTGTTCACCTCGTTTTGTAGCTGCCAGCCTGTCTGTCTGCTTTGCTACATCCCCCAGTGCTAGACAGTTTGTATACCACAAGAATGAAAATCGTGTATTATATATATATATATATAATCTGTGTTGGGGAGACAGACATTGTAAAAAGATGTACCGTATGTGTATACTTCTGTGCATGGCAAATAGCTAGTAACTGTAGTTCAGTGATTTAAATTTTCTTTTGTTTTTTTGGTAGATCAGAGAATGGATGAGTATAGACGTCGACTGGCGTCTGTTAATCTGGTCAGAAAGTTTGGAGAGGAAGACAATCATGACATCACGCTTGTGTACACGACACGTGTCAGATGTTGCCTTGGCGACAAGTCATTCATGTCGCAGAAATTACTAAGATGGTGGGGCTGTGAGGGCTGAAGAGATGGGAAGATAAATGAAATACTCCATTTGAGTACACATAGCTTCACATTGGTGGGGGAAGGGGAGGGGGGGGGGGGGGAGAGAAGTGAGATAGCCTAGGGCAGGGGTTGGAGCGTTTTGCCTGTGGTCTGTGGGTCTGAATTCAAGACACCTCAAGGCAGCTGTTCAAGGGGATTTTCCTCCTGAAGTTAACATCAGTACCAACTCCAGTTTCCTGAATCTCCTTCAGATGAGACTATAAACCAAGGTACCATGCGCAAACACATGCAGAACGTCTTGTGCACATGTTAAAACCTGTTCCGCCTTTCAGAAGAGTAGGCCATTTGTGCTGGTGGGAATGGATTTCAAAATTGACAAAGCCGCATGTGCACAGGGACTGGATGTAGTAAAGCACATGTGTTTGTTCAGTTGTCTTTGAAAAAAGATAGTTTTAATTTTTTTTATAGAAAAATGCTGATTGGTTGCGACCTATTGCTTTTCTTGCCCCTGTAAAAATGGGCAAAGAGGATTTACCATTGATATTATTTATTATTTATTGTACTTAACGTACACAATTTAGAACACTTTTATGCAGACAATTCCGTTATTTCGATGCCATGACAATGATTTGAAAGATGGTGATCAAGTGTATATTTGTTTAAAGCAAGATAACTGCTAGTTTTATGTTTTTTGTTCATTTTGCTTTTAGGTGTCTGTAGAACTTTTTTCTCATTTTGTTGTCTGGTGTTTTTGTTTGTTTTTTCTCAAAAAATCAAACCATCACACACTTTGAACCCGGACTTTTTGCTTTCTAGGCAGGCAGACCACCAATCCAAGAGAGAGAGAGAGAGAGAGAACGAACATGACCAATGCTAGTCTGTAGTACTTAAACATTGTCTGGCAGGGTCACATGTTTACTTATTTTTCTCCACTCGGGTTTGTGTGAGTGAGTGTGTTATTTATTGATTCATTCATTTATTCTTTTCTTTTCATTTTTTTGGTTTTTAGGATAATGGTATAAGTGCTCACGTGCTTTTTTTAACATCCATTCCCCGTGTGTGTGTGTGTGTGTGTGTGTGTGTGTGTGTGTGTGTGTGTGTGTGTGTGTTCTCCAGGCAAAAGACACATTTATTTCAAACCTAAGATTCTCCCCTCTTGTTTCATCTCATTTCTGTCCTTGCCCTCAACAACCAACTCCCCCCCCCCAATCACCCTGCCTGAGTGTACAACCTTTGTGTGTCAAGTCAAGTCAAGTCAAAATTTTATTTCCAGATGGTACATTAAATAAGCATTGCAATTTGCTTTTTTTTTATGTGTGTGTGTGTGGGAGCTTGCGTGCGTGTGCGTGTTTACATTTGAATTTGTAAAAATCTATTAATTGTAACTGGCTGCATGTGAAAGACTAGGATGAATGAAAGCGCTTTGATTTGTTTTTTGCAAGATATGGGGACAGGATAGCTTAGTGGTCGGAGCACTCGCTTTCCCCCAGCCAAGTTAAGCAGCGTCGAGCGTGGTTACCAGTTGGATGGGTGACCGTTTGCGCGCCTTGGCTTCAGTACAGTTCTCCCAGTTCACCCAGCTGTAAATGGGTACCTGCCCTCTTTAGGATCAGGGAAGGTAAAGCAGCGAGGGAGAGGAGATGGGCGCCGCCCTCAATATGCTGGCCCTAGAGAAGTGAGGTCTCTGACGCCTCGCTCCCCTACGACCTTATAGGTTATGGGACTCCTTTACCTTTTACCTATAGCGCTGTATGAATTCCATGTATTATTATTAAAAGCTATTGTCTTTATCATGTAAACCATATGTTGCCTCTTCTGTTGTCCTATGGTTTTATTTGGGGAGGAAATATTATCAAGGGCAGGAAATATTATCAAGGGCAGGAAATATTATCAAGGGCAGGAAATATTATCAAGGGCAGGAAATATTATCAAGGGCTTTATCTTGAGAGTAGTCCGTGCCATATTCTTGGCTGGAGTAGTCTGTGTGTGTGTGTTGTGTTGTGTGTGTGGTGTTGTTGAATTGGGTGTATGTGTTGTGTTGTGTGTTGATGTGTGTATGTGTTGTGTTATGTGTGTGTGTGTTATGTGTGTGAGTGTGATGTATGTGTTGTGTGAGTGTGTGTTATGTGTGTGTGTTGTGTGTGAGTGTGTATGTGTTGTGTGAGTGTGTGTTGTGTGTGAGTGTGTATTGTGTGTGTGTTGTGTGTGTGTGAGTGTGTGTTATGTGTGTGTTGTGTGTTATGTGTGTGTGTTGTTGTGATTGTATGTGTTTGTGCAGTGATGTTGTGTTGAGTTTATGTGTTTTTCTCTTTAATTGTGTTGAGGGAGGAGATGGTGGTGTAGATGGGAAGAATGATACAGTGAGGGTTTTAGAGTTTAAAAATACCTACTTGTTGGTTCTTATTGCTTTCATACTGTTCAAACAATTGGATGTGTGGAGGAGAGAGGAGGGAAGGGGAGACAATGTACAATAGAAAATACAATACTCTTTTTTTCGGGTTAATGTAATATAGCACTATCAAAGAAATGGAGGAGTGAGAGAGAGAGAGAGAGGGACAATGGCATAGCTGATCAAATCCATTTCATACAAAATTTCAGATATACAAGGGGCTCTCACCCTTGACGAAAACTTGACAGAGACTGTAGATGAAAACAAGGACTGAGAAGGTTGCAGTAGTTTTGTAGGAAAATAGTAGGGGGTTGGCTGATATGCCCATTGTACCCATTCTGTGTGTGTGTGTGTGTGAGGTTGCTGTTTGTGGGTAGGGGTTGAGCTGAATGCCATTGTCCCTATCTGTGTGTGTGTGTGTGTGCGCAAAAAAAAGCTCTTGTTTTTAGCATGTAAACGTCAGGTGGCCTCTTTTATTGTCCCACAGGTGTTTTTTGGGAGAAATTGTTTTGTCAAGGGCTTGGACCTCATTTTTGTTGTGAAACTAGTCTGTTTAGTAGATACTGGGCAGTCGTGTGTGTTTCACTGTGTGTGATGTGTGTGTGTGTGTGATGTGTGTGGTATGTGTATGTGATGTGTTTATTTTATTTTTATGTATTTATTTTATTCTTTTATATTGAGGATAATGGAATAAGCACTTCTGTGCTTTTTTACATCCAGTTCCCCGTGTGTATAGTTGTGGTGTGTGAGAGAGAGAATAGATAGAAAGAGAGAGGGGGAGAGAGAGATAGAAAAAGAGAAGAGAGAAGAAAGAGAGATGAATAACTCATGGGCAAAGGTACATGTAGAGAGAGAAGGGTGGATAAAAAAAGGAAGAAGGAGAGAAAAAAGACATGCAATATTCACCAGACATGGGTCACAATGTTCCACTCCATGGTCAGGGTCAGCCATCCCTCTCTTCTGTCCCCTGACTGAAGGCGGACACAATCACGTTGATGTGTCGCTAGCTGACAGACCCGGTCAGTCACTACAGCCAGGAGGGAGGCTCATGAAAAATGACGTAGTCCTGACCTGCCCAGATACATAGACAGATAGACAGACAGGCAGGCAGACAGACAGACAGACAGACAGATAGATAGATAGATAGATAGATAGACAGACAGACAGACAGACAGGCAGGCAGACAGACAGACGGATAGCTAGATAGATAGATAGATAGATAGATAGATAGATAGACAGACAGACAGACAGACAGACAGACAGACAGACAGATAGATAGACAGGCAGGCAGGCAGACAGACAGGCAGACAGACAGACAGATAGGTAGGTAGGTAGACGAACGGACGGACGTTAGACGGATATATATAGATGGATATGTAGATAGATAGATGGATGGATAGATAGATAGATAAATAGATAGATAATTATATAGATATAGTTGGGTATGTAGATATACAAATAGATGGATGGATGATGGATATAGTAGATAGATAGATAAATAGATAGATAGATAGATTTGGGGGGGGGGGGGGGGGGGGGGGGTGGGTGGGGGGGGGGGGGGGGGGGGGGGGGGGTAATGGAGTTGGCACTGATGTGAATTTCACTTGTCTTTCACATGTCTAGGTTGTGTCTTTTACAGAAATCTGTATGCTTTAAAAAAATAGTCATTGAGTCTTTGATGCTGTTTGCTTATTATTTTGCGATGAACTCGTGCTTTTCATTTTCCTGTTAGTATTATTTTTGGGTGTATTGCTGTTAGGTTTATTCTCCTGTTGAGTTTGTTTGTAATCCTCCATACCCCAAAAGGGGTGAAAGGATTGAAATCTTGAATCTTGAAGTCCAGGTGAAAAATGTCTTCGATCAGGTGTTTCTGCCGTGGATCGAACCCATACCTTCACAGATTGTGAGCTTAATGCTGTAACCACTAGGCTACCCCCCCCCACCCCACCTCTCATAAGGTTGTGATATATATTGTTGCTGTAATTTAGATAAGTTTTGATTTTTATTGTTTCAGAGTGCTGGGAAAGTCAGAAAAGTGATATAGTTTGTGTTTTGTTTGTTGTCATTGTTGTTGTCGCTTGTTTAGAATGGTTTTGATAACATGTATCAGGTTGTGGCATGTATTATCCATGTATTTTAGAGCAGTCTTTTTTAAAAAGTTTTGTTTTAGAATACTTGAAAAAATAGAAAGTGGTGTGTATTTTGTTGCTGGTTTTTGTTTGGGTTGTTGTTTTTTTTGTGGGGTTTTTTTTTTTTGAGGGGGTGGGGGTATGTTAATTTGTTTGGTTGATTTTCTGTTATTTATTCATTAATTTACTTTATGTTTTGATGTATGGGGTTTTTGTTTTCTTTTGTTGTTTTTCTTTCTTTGTCATTTGTTGTTTACTATTGTTATTTTTGTGTGTGTTTAATTCTTGCACCACCACATGTGGTATTTTCTTCTTCTTCAAGTGTCCGGTCTGGTCCTGCAGACATCGACGATCATGGCTCTCCATTCTTCCCTGTTCTCGGTCCCTCTCATGAGCTCATTGTTGGTGCCCTCTTTATTCGTTGCGAATTTGTTTAAGCTGTCTGTGAATTTTGTGCGTTGTCTTCCTCTGCTCTTGTTTCCACAGATTTTGCCACTCCATAAACAGTTTCTCTAGTCCGTCAGCCCTGATTTATACTGGCCGAAAAAATTTGGTATTTCGGTCAGTTTTTATCATTGGTTCTACTGTTTTTCTTCTAGCCTTGTTTTCTTTCTTTCTTCCTAACTATTTGTGTGTCTTGTGTGTGTTGGTGTGTGTGTGTGTTGTGTGTGTTGTAGTTGTGTGTTTTCCTGGCCGCATTCACTCTTTCATGCATGCCCTGTGATACTGTTCCCATGGACACTCATTCTGGGATCAACACACACCTCACTCACTCTCTCTCTCTCTCTTTCTCTCTGTGGTGGATATTTTTGGTTTTGCTTTCTGTCTGTTTGTTTGTTCATTTGTTTTCTTCTTTCTTTCTTTTATTCTTTTATGTCGAGGATAATGGAATAAGCACTTAGGTGTTCTTTTACATCCAGTCCCCGTGTGTATGCAGTTTTGTCAATTCTGTCATCTGTTCCCACCGGCACACACTGGCCTACTCTTACGAAAAGCGGAACAGGATTTAACGTGTCTCCATTCTGGTGTGTGTGGTCATGCTCAATACCTTTTGCATTACGTTAGAAATGCTATGTACAGTTATTGCCACCATTCTTGTCATCACGGCCCGCACATCCAGCATCTCTCGGTCAAGAGTGCTAAAGTTAGCGCCCTGCCCCTTCCTTTTACCTGCTAGTCCAGGTGTGCGGTCAGTCAGGTTCTGCTGTGGTCAGCACCAGCTGGCCCTGCTGGACTGGGACATTTCATTTTTGTTTCATTTATTTCATTTTGTTTCGTTTATTTCATTTTTTCATTTATTTCATTTTTTCATTTTTTTCATTTTTTCATTTATACCACTTTAAGTCACGGCAGATTTCTCTGCGTGAAATGCGGGCTGCTCTCTCCCTCGGGGAGAGCGTGTCGCCACAAGAGCAGCGCCACCCTTTTTTTTTTCTTTTCTGTCTGCAACTGTGTTTGTTTCCCTATCAGAGTGGCTTTTTTCTACAGAATTTTGCCAGGGACAACTCTCTTGCTGCCGTGGGTTCTTTTACGTGCGCTAAATAATTATGTGTAACGCACGGGACCTCGGTTTATCGTCTCATCCGAAAGACTAGCACCCAGACCACCACCCATGGTCTAATGGATGGGGGTAAAAGTTTCGGGCCCAAACAGGATTTGAACCACCGCACACTTCTGACCCAAACTTTTCACTTTCTAGGCAGACGCGTTACCTCTAGACCACCGTCCATGGGATGGAATGGGTAGCAGCTGAGAGCAGCTGAAACTGAAAGTGGGGGACATGACAGCTGTGGCCAAAAGCGCTTTTTGGGGTCCACTGGGCTGTTTATGTGAAGTAAGTACGGGTGTTCTTAACCACTGGAAACAAAGCAGAACAACACATGATGCTCATCAAGACTGCAACCCAAACCCAACCCACACCCCAACCAACCCCAACCACTGTACAAACTTGTTGGCATGACCGTTGCCATTTCGTTTGAATCTCCAGGTTGTGAGAGCACAGAACAAATGACTGCACACAGTGTGCGCATTCATTCCTGCATGCATCTGCACGAGTAAGGGTAAAGGTAAAGGAGTCCCATAACCTATAAGGTCGTAGGGGAGCGAGGCGTCAGAGACCCCACTTCTCTAGGGCCAGCATATTGAGGGCGGCGTCCATCTCCTCTCCCTCGCTGCTTTACCTTCCCTGACCCCTTCAGAGGACAGGTACCCATTTACAGCTGGGTGAACTGGGGGAACTGTACTGAAGCCAAGGCGCGCAAACGGTCGACCATCCAACTGGTAACCACGCTCGACGCTACTTAACTTGGCTGGGGGGAAGCGAGTGCTCCGACCACTGAGCTATCCCGAGTACACGTGATTAATAAACTGAACGTCTGGAACAACCAATCCAGAACGTGTATCATTGCTAGACAACTGTTGCTGCTGCTGTTACTACTACTACTACTACTACTACTACCGCAACAACAATGGCTACTACTACTACCACTACTACTGCTCCTGCTATTACTACTACAGCTACAACAATGGCTACTACCACTACTACTGCTTCTGCTATTACTACTACTACTACTACTTCCACTCCTGCTCCCCTGTTAATACTACCAAGTTGTAAATATGTTGATGTACTATAATACTGCTTCTCTACTGCTCTGCTGCTTCTATTACTGTAGCCACTGTACTTTTTTTTTAAAACCTTTTTTACTGAGTATACTGCTATTGCTGCTGCTGCTGCTGCTACTTCTGCTACTACTTCAAAGTTAATATTCTGCAGCATAATTACCATATACTGCTGCTGCTGCTACTTCTACTTCAAATATTCTGCAGCATAATTAGCATACACTGCTGCTGCTACTTCTACAACTACTTCAAATATTCTGCAACATAATTACCATATACTGCTGCTGCTGCTACTTCTACAACTACTTCAAATATTCTTCAGCATAATTACCATATACTGCTGCTGCTGCTACTTCTACAACTACTTCAAATACTCTGCAGTGTTATCATCGTGATTATACTGCTGCTGTTCCTGTAGCCTTGTAGCTGCTGCAGCTACTAATACAAACTACCGTACAGTTCATGATACTACTAACACATTTGTGTATGCTAGAAATGTCCCCTTTTCTATCACTCTCTCTGTTTCTGTCTTTTTTTGCCTTACCTTAACCTTTCTCTCCTTTTCACTCTTTTATCCTCTGCCATCCCATCCATTTCTTGCCTTTTTTTTCCCCAAGCCACCCCCCCTCCCCCCTCCCACCCCCCCCCCCCCCCCCCCCCCCCCCCCCACCTTTTTTTCATTGGTTTTTTTTGCGTCTTTTTTTTTAAGACGGTATCTATATGACATTTTGCTTGTGTTCTTTTGTTCTGGCGACGTGGTAGTGATGTTGTCAACACTGGGATGGGATGGACACAGGATGTTCATTCTGCAGTGATATTTGCCCATGTGGCATTTTTAATGTTGGGGTTTTTTTAGTTGTTATATGAAGTGTTTGTCATCATTTTTATGTTGTTTGTTTGTTTGTTTGTTTTGGTAACCTGCGGATGAGAGATTAATGAAGTGGAATGGCTGGGCGTCCTCAGCACAGCCTGGTTTTGTTGGTAGGAATGAAACTATCAAGGTATTTTTTTTTTATTGATTTTCTTTTCAGACTGATGTTGTTGGATGTTTTAACTCTTAGCCTCACATAGAGAACTGACACTATCAACTTCCTGTTCATGGAAGGATTTGGCCTAATTGAGCTGAAATGTTGAAAATGTAAATCTCTCTCATACTATACAACAGATCTGCATGAAGATGTTGAAAAATGTAAATCTCTCATACTATACAACAGATCTGCATGAAATTTGAGAATAATGTTGGCAAATGAATGTTACATATGTTGCGTAATTTTTCTTACTTTTTTTTGTTTGGTCCCTTGCATTGCAGGTTATATTCTCTCCTCAAACATGTACATCTCCATCAAAGAAAATGTTCAATTCCTGTGCAGCATGTAGCATGTGGACATTGTGATTTGTGTACACATCTCAAAGTATCAATTATGTTGCAGGGATTTTTTTTAAAGTGCCAAAAAAAAAAAGATGTAGAAATATAATGATCTTAAGTTTCTTCATTAGTACTAGAACAAAAGCAACAGAATAACAACCACCAAAAGTCCAGATTTTAAAGAAAAAGGTAGTGTTGCAATTGTTTTTTCTTACATGTTTGTATCGCGTTATTAAAAGTAGGGCATGTTGATACTGCGCTTTCGTGTGGTTCATACGTACGATGTTGAGTACTGTGTTTTGGCGTGGTTTTTATGAGACTAAGAGTTGTAGGATTGGACGATGTTGATGTTGAGGTGTATGTTACTGAAGTTGGGGAACTCGAATATGGCGACAGCCAGCCTTGCTATGACTCAGAGGGGCTAGAAACGAACAATGTGGAATGGACTGTCACTACTACAAACTGTTGCACACTGCTGTGACGATGACGACTACTACTACTACTACTACTGCACAGCTTAACTGTTACTTCCCTACTGCTAATCCTACTTCTCCGAGACTGCTGCTACTTCTGCTTCATTCTAGACCTTCATTTTGGGCTTCTGCTAATACCACAGTTTTGTGTTGTTTTTTAAATACAAGCGCATGACATTGTGACAGATCACTGATGAATCTCTTTGTAGTATTGTTGGGGGTTTGATAATAGTTTTTAAAAGCTTCGCTTGCACATTTTGTTGTTGTTGTTTTTGTTGTTCTTCTTCTTCCTTTCTTCCTTTCTTCCTATTCCTTTCTTTCTCTTCTTCTTCCTACTCCTCTTCCTATGTTTTCTTCTTCGTCGTCCTCTTCTTCTTTTTATTCCTTTTTTCTTCTTCTTCCTTTCCTCTCCTTCTTTGTTCTTCTTTAGTCTCTCCTCCTCCTTTCTTCTCTTTTCCTTCCTTTCTTTCCTTTTCTTTTCCTTCTTTTTCCTCCTCCTTCTTCAATATGTTGATAATGTCCATTGGCTTGAAAACTGTCAAATGATATTTTTGCTCTTTGTGTGTGTGTGGGGGGGGGTGTGTGTGTGTTTTTTAAAAACATTTTCTCTTTAATTCAAATGTTGGGAGATGGGTATAAATTGTGAATGCTGTCTTCTAGGGGCATTAATTAAAGGTGTGACTAACAAAAGAGTTATTGTCCTTGTATTTCTTCATTTTTGTTTTTGTCTTTGTTTGAATGCGAATTGATGATTTGTCTGTTGGTTTGTCGGTAGATGTGCATGAATGCATGCGTGTGTGTGTGTGTGTTTGTGTGTGTGTGTGTGCATGCGGAGTTTCATATTATATATTATATACACAGACCTAAGGACATTTGCATAGTTGAGTGCATTTCAATGGCTTGGACACACATGCACTTGTACACAATGTCATGCGTATGCCTAAGTGCTTATTCCATTATCCTTGATATAAAAGAATAAAATAAAAGAATTTAAAAAATAAAATAAAAACATGCATGTACACACACACACACGCACGCATGAAAACAATATGCCCACATGCACACAAACAAGCACATTTCCAAAAACACACATACACTCGTAAAACACACACACACACACACACACACACTCAAAGCCACACAGAACATTCGTCTCATACTACTAACAGTCAAAAGACGTTAAACTGAAGAAAGAACACCACACGTGTGCGCGCACACACACACACTGCCACCAGCCTCCCCCCCCCCACCCCCACCCACCCTTCTCTCCAATCCACCTAAACACACTTCATATTCTACCCATGCACATTTTTCCTAATCTTCTTGTTTTCCATTCCTTGGCTGGAGCTCCCTGACTCGCCAATAGCAAGATATTGCGTATGCAACCATTTTTGCCCACCATGAAGGTAGCCACATTCCAACTTCAGGAATGCATGCTGGGTATGTCCCTGTTCCTGTAACCCACCGAATGCTGACATGAATGACGGGATCTTTACATGCTGCATATCTGAACTCCAGCATGCATATACACACACATGAAGGCACTGGCAGGTCTGCGCTTGAAGTTGACTCGGGAGATCATAAAAATCCTCACCCATAATTCACCAGACACCGCCGGGATTCAAACCCACGACTTCCCAGACCTGTACCGATGGATTGAAGTTGAATGGTCTTAACCACTCAGCTACAGGGTCCGTCTTTTCTTATCTAATTTTCCCCCTCACAGTGGAAAGACATTGACCTGGAGAACTATCGATGCACTGACACATACACTCACACTACACTGCTATCACACTTCAAACACCATACACACACACACAACACCGCTATCACACTTCACACACCATACACTCACACAACACCACTATCATATTTCAAACACTTTTAAATCCCCAAAGTCAAAATACGGCTATGTAAATGGTGGGGAATTAAACGGTCACATACGTAAAAATTCTCACCATTGGTGAATTTTTTTTTTTATTATTATTATTATTATTATTTTTTTTTTACATCGAGGATAATGGAATAAGCACTCATGTGCATTTTTAAATCCAGTCCCCGTGTGTATGCGGTTTTGTAAATTTTGTCATCTGTTCCACGGCACACAATGGCCTACTCTTTCGAAAAGCGGAACAGGCTTTAATGTGTGCGCAAGATGTTCTGCATGCGTTCGCACACGGGACCTCGGTTTATAGTCTTATCAACCTTGGAGCAGTAGCCCGGCAAGAAAACAACAAACAAACAAATAAAAATCAGTTTATAAGATGCACAGCTCTGGTGCACAACTTGCAACCCTCCTCTCCCCCCACCCCCCCTCCAAAAAAAAAAAATCATTAAAAAACAACAAAAACTAATAAAGACACAAACAAACAAACAAAAACCCCGCATGTATGCAACAAAAATAAACAAAGTGGGTTTTTTTCAAACCCAAAGAGAATCACCGTGAACATCCTTTATTTTTAAAAAAAGAGCACAGAAAAAAAGCCAACAACAACAGCAACAACAGAATCAAGTTTATGTTCACACAATAATTCCAGAGTTCAAAGGATCTCTGCTTTGTGTAACACTTTGTTCATTTGGGGTTTGGGTTTGTTTTTGTTTTTTAGCTCAGCTATTGCTAAGGGGAGATACCTGTGTGTGTGTGTGTGTGTGTGTGTTGGTGTGGGTGGGTGTGTGTGGTGGTTGGAGTGTGTGTGTGTGTGTGTTGTTGGAGTTTTGTTTGTGTGTGTGTGGTGTGTTGTGTTGGTGGTGTGTGTGTGTGTGTGTGTGTGTGTGTTTGTGTGTGTGGTGTGGGTGTGTGTGTGTGTGTGTGTTTGGAGTGTGTGTGTGTGTGGTTGTGAGTGTGTGTTGTGTGTGTGGTGTGTTGGGTGTGTGTGTGTGTGTGTGTGTGTGTGTGTGTGTGGTTGGAGTGTGTGTGGTGTTGTGTGTGTGTGTGTGTGGTGTGTGTGTGTGTGTGTGGTGTGTGTGGTGGTGGATGTGTGTGTGTGTTGATGTGTGTGTGTGATGGTTGTGTGTGTGTGTGTGTGTGTGTGGTTGGAGTGTGTGTGTGTGTGTGGTGTTTGTTTGTGTGGTTGGAGTGTGTGTGTGGTTGGAGTGTGTGTGTGTGTGTGTGTGTGTGTGTGTGTGTGTGTGTGTGTGTGTGGTTGGAGTGTGTGTGTGTGTTTACTTTAACATCTTTTCACATTGTATGTATGTGTGTGAGTGCATGCGCATGCACGTGCACATCATTTTGCAAGACAGTAATAAAGACAAGGACGACAAAAATAACACATCTATCTAACCTCTTAGACCCCTTCAACACATAACTGAGCATTGCTTGAATAATCTTGAATGATCAGTGTTGAGCCTAATGTTATTAATAGTGACAAAACAACAAGAATGATGATAATAATCATCACCATAATAATAATAATAATAATAATAATAATTAGTGTTGCACAGCAAAGAATCATCAATCAAAATATGCATGAACCATAATTTAGCATCAAAACAACTACAAAGATGATAGTACAATGTAATAATGATAACAGCAACATATATATATATATATATATATATCTATATCTATATATATATATATCACACAAAATCTCACTAAACATTTTCACAAGAACATAACACTTTTAAGCGATCCATAAAATGGTTCTTAAGCTTCACAAAATAAAATCAAGGGGGAAATCATGTAAAAATTCATGATAAGTCAGTTACAAAATGGATATTTGGCTTCTAAAAATTCTTCCCTAAAAGGAAACAGCTAAGTAATATCAAATACTGGTGTCATATACCCTTAATGTCGCTGCATTTTGTCCTTATTTCATTAAATCATGCTGTAATTAAACATCAAAAACTGAACACACATTTACACACACTCGCAAACATAATGTTTCTTTATCCACAAACAGGGAAAACCAAACCTGGACACTAGATACAGGCGACACACTCTTTCACAGGTCACCTCTTCTTCTTCACCTCACGCTTCATAGCCCCCACTGACCGTGAATTTATTGTTTTATTTATTTATTCTTTTATTTATTTATTATTTATTCTTTTATATCGAGGATAATGGAATAAGCACTTAAGTGCTTTTTTTACATCCAGTCCCCGTGTGTATGCGGTTTCGTAAATTTTGTCATCCGTTCCCACCGGCACACAATGGCCTACTCTTACGAAAAGCAGAACAGGAATTAACGTGTGCGCAAGATGTCCTGCGTGCGTTCGTACACAAGGCCTCGGTTTCTAGTCTCATCCGAAGGACTTTGACGTTCAGTTCGATTTTTTGGGGGGGGGCAAACTGGAAAGAAAGAGCGAGGCTGGGAATCGAACCCAGAACCTCACGGTTACTTGTTGGCAGGCGAACGTCTTAACCATCCTGCCACCTTCCTTCCTGAAGGCCATATCAGGGCTATCACCTCATTCGGGGGGTTTTTTAGGGGGTGGGGGTGGGAGCTCCAAGGTTCACCAATGGTGAGATTCTGCGTATGCGACCGTTCTTGCTCAACCTCAATGGTGGGTAAAAGCGATCGCTTACGCAAACATCTGACCATTGGTAAATTATTCCTGAGCTCTAGCTGAAGAATGAAGGAAAAAAAAAAAGACCACTGTAAGCCTGTAAGAATGGACGATGAAATGACAACGCTATACTATGTATGCACACTAGTGTCATGCTAAAGGTATTATCTAACAGCCGCTAACATCCCCCACCCCCCACCCCACCCCGAAAAAAAAATTTTACTCAAGAATTTCCCCCCCCCTTTACACTGCAAACATACTTCACTGCTTCTAAAATTACAGCTTACCCTCTTCCTCCCCCCCACAAGAAGAAAAATGCCCACAAGTCATTCTCAAAGTTGCCTGACTGACCCAGACCCCCCCCCCCCCTAGTGGCCAAGAAGCTCTGTGGAGACTGGGAGGGAGGGAGGGAGGGCCTGCAGTGTGTGCTTAACTTTGTACAAAGACTGAGCTATTCATCTCACACACACACACAACATACAAACACACACACATACAAACACAAAAACACACACATACAAACACACACACATTAGCACACAAAAACACACACAAGCACACCCACCACACACAAACGCGCACACACACATACACAAACACATACAAACACACACACCACACACAAACACACACGCGTGTGACACACAAATTCAATGTGGGGTCTGTCATTCAGGGCAACTATTCAACAATCAAGGGGGAAAAAAGATTTTGCTTACTCCCAAGACTTGGGTAGCAAATCACAAAACTCGCACATCAGGGCTATACACAACAAAATTCATCATAATTCACACATAACAATGCAGGACTGTAAGGTGTGTATTATGATTGTACAAAACATAATCATCTGATTGTACACAAAGTAACTATCTGATTGCATTCACTGCACACCATACACATGTAAAAGAGTAAAGATATTTGATCTGCCACAACTCTGTACAACTTCTTGGCTACCACAGCACAGTATGAACAGGGAGGATGTGGCCTCTGAGAAAGAGCCTGCATAAATACTACATTTTACCACAAAGGCAAAGTGTATGCAACGGGCAGTTTTCAACCACCACCCAAGGAAACAGAGCGCTGCACAATTTGCAGGTGTGTCCCAAAATAGGAACATGTCGCCTGATTCGCATGGGAGGTAATTTACTTACCACACCATCACACACATAAAATGAAATGTGCAAAATTACAATGCATGTGAGCGACATAGCGACTAGTCCAACAACGAAAAAGTAGACAATTACCTCCTTCTGCTATAAAGTGGTACAGGTTCTCAGAACAGATGTTCAACACACCCTGCCCTTTACCCTCCTGTTCTTTTGGCAACTGTGGCTGACCTCAGAGCTCTAGCCCAGGAACGCAAAACAAACACGCAACAAAAATAAGGTCCTAAATCTAGGCTCTAAATGCGACATATTCAGCGCATGTAAAAGGACCTACAGCAACAAAAAGAAATGGATCCCGCAAGACTCTACAGGTACACTCTACTCTAATCTTGCAGAGTAACAAAGTAAAGACTGATGCAGACAGACAAGACTTCTTTTTTTTTTTTTAAACAGTGAAATGAATTGAATTGAATGCTGCTTTCTGTCACGGCAGATTTCTTCACCTCAAATTCAGACTGCCCTCTCGAAGAGCGAGCATTGCCACAAGGTCAGTGCCAATCTTTTTTTTATATTTTATTTTCCTGTCTCTCTGTCTGCCACTTTCTTTGTTTCCCCATCAGAGTAGGGATTCTTTTCCTACAGAATTTTGCCAGAGACAACTCTCTTGTTGCTGTAGGTTCTTTTTTCTTCTATGCACGAATGCGTGTTGCTGACGGAACTTCGGTTTCATCTCATCTGAAAGGCTAGCACCCAGACCTCCACTCCAGCTCTAGTAGGGTTTGGGCGCAGACAGGGATGGAACAGGTGCTTCTCACTTGCTAGGTAGGTGTGTTTGTTATAATAATAATAATAATGTATGGAATTTATATAGCGCTGAATCTTGTAAAGCAACAAATCAAAGCGCTCAGATTTTTTTTTTTAAACATCCAGTCTCGTGTGTATGCGGTTTTGTAAATGTTGTCATCTGTTCCCACCGGCACACAATGGCCTACTCTTTCAAAAAGCGGAACAGGATTTAACGTGTGCGCAAGATGTTCTGCATGCGTTTGCACACGGGGCCTCAGTTTATAGTCTCATCCGAAGGACTTTGACGTTAGCAGTTCGATTTTTTTGTCAAACTGGGAAGAAAGGGTGAGGCTGGGAATCGGAACCCAGAACCTCACGGTTTACTTGTTGGCAGGCAAACGTCTTAACCATCCTGCCACCGTCCTTCCTTTGTTGCCTCTAGCCAACCCACCCCTGCATGCCATGCACGGCTCTGCTGTGTCTGTGGCCACACGCTTCTCCTGGGCAGAACAGCCTGATCTTCGCACAGAGCAGTCTGCCCTGACTGCCAGCTGTACACCACACAGCTATAAACACTTCATTAACTCAATGGAGTCGCAGTGAAATGGATCCCGCCATTTTGTGGTGACGCATGATTTTGGCTATATTTGAAAAATTCAGCAGACTTACCCAATATAATAATGACATACACATTATACATCATTGAAATGCTTATAATGTCTACTTTTGAGATTGTTTCAGTTTTTTAATAGATGACTGTATTTATTTTTAAAGTTTTGAAAATTAGGGCTGGTATCTTACATGGCTTGAACTGCTCATTAACTAGCCCCCTTCAAGCAATGTGATGATTCTTCACCAAAGTACAGTTTCCTGAAGCTGGCTGAATCCATCTGATGTCACTTTTTGTACAACAGATTTTTTAAAAAAAGAATCGTAACACTGGAGAGCCTGAAATCCCAAAGATATCACTTGTTGACATGTCAAACAAAATTAGCCAACAGACAAAAACTAGGCAAGCTTATGGTCAAGGAAAGCAATTGTGTTTAGAAAAATGATTGCCCTACAGGCCAAAGTACTTTCCCTTGAGTTAAACATCACTTTGTTTTGGGTTTTTTTAAATCGTAAGTCTGCCGATTCTTAAGCTTCGGCACGTCACAGTAAAGGAAACTTTAAGCTTTGGCACAACCTCAATAAGTTAATACATCCCTGAAGTCAGAATGTGGCTACCTTAACCACTAGACTGCCCCACCCCGGAAATTTTCCAGCGCTAAACGTGCACCCTATACGCCTACAACCAGGAAAATTTCCGGGGGTGTTGAACCGAAGTAAACAAGCCAGCTTCCTTGACTACAGTTAAAGGGAAAGAACTCCAAAATTAGTGGAGATCACTCTCCTGTTGCTTGGCAACATCGAGCTGCAAAAACTGAGGCAAAAATGATCGTTTTTTAGCTCTATTTTGTGTTTTTATGCATGACTGCTTGGGAAGTTCTTGTTCAAAATAGCTGACACTTCTTGTTGAAGGTATCAATAACTTTACACAGCTGTAAAAGTGGCAAATGAAACTGTAGATTTACCTAACAGTGATGAAAACGATCACCACGTATGATTCAGGAGATAGTGTATTTAAAAAACAATGAATGAGATTTGGCCTAGACTTATGTTTGACATTATTGAGATGGGGGGTACTCAGAATGACAGTGGTGATGAAGAAAGTGTATTTTTTGTCATTTTTTACATTTTAAATATATTTTCGCAGTGAAATATCATGCTAACTAATTTGAGCTTACCTCAAAATAATCTACGATATATATACTGTCATTGGATAGACTATCAGGAATATTCATGTAGTAGTTTCTGAGTAAGAGGGATATGAACTTAGCAAGTGGTACATAAGAATTTTATTCCCCAGCATATAGGGTGCACTTGCACTGGGCAGTTAAGAGGTTAATGGTGGGCAAAAACGGTCACAGCCACAAAAATCTCATCATCGGTGAACCTCAGAGCTCTAGCCAAGGAGTTAAAAGAAAAAGGAAAAAAAAAACCACCATTAATCAGTATTAAAAAGTAACCGGCATAGCACTACTGTGATGTACATAATATTAAAAAAACAACAAAAAACACCACCATTAGTTGTTACAAAAGTAACTAGCATAGCACTACGGTGATGTACATAATATAAAAAAACAACAGCAAAAAACACCACCATTAGTTATTACAAAAAGTAACTAGCATAACACTACTGTGAAGTACATGATTCGACTACTTGTAAGAAAACAGCCTGAAACTTCGCACAGAGATTATTTCCATGACTGTATACATAGGCTATACAATATTACATTACAGAAGAAAATGCCATGACGATAAGGATAAGCAACACGTCCAATATCATAGGTTACAATACAGAAATGGTAGGAATGTCTGGATACACGAATCACTGCAGAACAATCTCAACCCCTTCACCCTGATATGGTACAACAAAAGCTTTGAACAAAGCAAATAAAAGGTAACTCAGGCACTCCCATAACCTATGTGGTCTTTGGGAAGTGAGGCATCAGAGACCTCAGCTTCTCCAGGGACCAGCATATTGAGGGCGGCACCCATCTCCTCTCCCTCACTGCCTTACCTTCCCTGACCCTAAAGAGGGCAGGTACCCATTTACAGCTGGGTGAACTGGGGGACTGTACTGAAGCCAAGGCGAACAAACAGTCACCCATCCAAGAGGTAACCACGCTCGATGCTGTTTAACCTTAGTGTGGGGTGAGCCAGTGCTCTGACCACTGAGCTGTCCCGTCCCCAAACAAAGCAAATAAACAGTACAGAGAGAGCGTTGAGCAGCAGAGCAACCTGAAATTGAGACCAAAGTTTGAGAACGGGCAGCATAGGTCATTAGTTGAGCAAGAATGGAGAATACAGCGATACACCTGTACAATCAATATGGAATGTGAGCCCTTTCTTTTTGTTGATTTGTGTGTGTGTGTGTCTTTTAATTGTTCGGTTGATTTCATTTAAAAAACATAATTTAAAAAACCATAGTCAGACATGGCATCTGTTTATGAACCCAAAATTATACTGTTGATTTTATAGATGGACATTGTATAATTTTAGGCATTATCGAAAAACAAATATATGTGTGAATACTGAAAGTAGACTTTTCAAGCTTTGGCCACCATAAAAATGATTTCAGATGGCCAATGAACAAAACAACAACAAAAAACCCAACCTGAAATTTACTCTTTTACCCTTACAACTCTCATCTTCATTTTAGCTCTTCTTTGTCTGCCGTGTCCAAAATTTACAAAAGTAAAACAAATTACAAGCATGAAAATACCTCCCCCCCCCACTACACCCCCCCCCCCTCTTACAAAAACAACAAAAAGCAACAACAAAATAACCCACCCACTTTTAACTGCTTGGCAAACAAGAAAGATACTGATTGGTACATGAAGCCCAGCCAACTACAAAGGCTGAATCAGGACAAATATCACACACACTCTCTCTCTCTCTCTCTCTTACACACACACACATAGAGTCACACATACACATAGTCTCTCTCTCTCTCTCTCTCCTCTCTCCTCTCTCTCTTCTCTCTCTCTCTCTCTCTCTCTCTCTCTCTCTCTCTCTCTCTCATCACACCACAACCACCACCACCACCACACACTAAAAGAATTTGTCATTGTTATTGTCACACATACAGTCACACACAGTCTCACACACACACACACACACACACACACAAAGAATGTGTCATTGTCACACACACACACATACAGTCACACACCACACATGTACACACACACACACACACTACAATGCTGAGCAAGTGCATGGGGTTTTTTCAACAGTTGCACTAGAAGCCAAATTTAGATATGGAAATAAAATTTCATAAAATAAAAAAGTAAATGCACAATGATACTTTCTTCCTCATTCATATTTAAACAAAATAACGCTTTGTGCCCACTCACTTTTCATGATGTTAAATGAGCATATACAACATGTTTCCATGAGCAAACATAGATGCTCGTGAATACACAAAGGGCTATGTATACAGAAGTATACAAAAAAGCATACATGTATACATCACAATTTATATATATAAGCCCGGTGCTACAAATCATCAAATAAAACAAACTGGAGCTTTTGTGCGACTGACACAACAACGTAGCAAGACCACTAAAATCAGAACCGCTACTCCAGAACTTTCTACTGGAGTTACCATCAGTGCCGATTCCACTCCCCTAAAAGGCCTTCAGGTGAGACTACGATCTGAGGTCACATGCGCGAACACACGCAGAACATCCTACCTACTCAATAAAACCCTGTTCTGCTTTTGAGAAGTGTACACCATCTCATGCCAGCAGGAACACATGACCTTTTTTTTTTTCTAAATGCACACACACATAGACGTCATGTATAGAATAGACACTATCCCTGGAGTTGGAATAGGACTACCTTCATGATGGGTTAAAAAAATGGTCGCTTACACAAAACCTCGCCATTGGTGAAACTCAGAGTTCTAGCCAAGGGGAAAAAGAAAACAACCAAACAAACAAACAAACACTTTCCAAACTTACACACACATACAAACACAAACACAAAAACACGTACAAAACCAAAACAAACTTCCTACCAACCCATCGTCCCCACCCTCACCTCCCCCCCAAAAAAACCCACCACCACTCCTACACCACTCGTTCAAACATGGGCAATTCCTGCAGCTGACCATCATCCCCCCCCCCCACACACACACACACCCCACACACACACAAAATCCTTCCACCCCTACACCACTTGTTTAAACATGGGCAATTCCTGCAGCTTAACATCGTTCCCTCCCCACACACACACACACACCCCTCCACCCCCCCCTCCAAAAAAAAAAAACCAACAAACAAACCCCACGCCACCCCTACACCACTCATTCAAACATGGGCACTTCCTGCAACTGAACATCGCCCCTCCCCACCCCAACACCCCCCCTCCCCCACCCCCCCACACCCCCAAAAACAACAACAAACAAACCCACCCTGCCACCCCTACACCACCCGTTCAAACATGGGCAATTCGTACAGCTGAACATTGTTCCCTCCCCCCTCCCACTCCTACCCCCCCAAAAAAAAACCCAAACCCATGCCACCCCTACACCACCCGTTCAAACATGGGCAATTCCTACAGCTGAACATCGTTTCCTCCTCCCCCAACCCCCCCCCCCCCCCCCCCCTCCACACACACACATAAAAACAAACCCTGCCCCCCCCACACCACCCGTTAAACATAGGCAATTCCTGCAGCTGAACTGAGTGAACACCGTTCCCCCCCCCCCCCCCCCCCCCCCCCCCCCACCACACACAAACAACAACCCACCCCACCCTTACACCACACGCTCAAATATGGGCAATTCCTGCAGCGGCACGTCGTACCCCCCTCAGCCAGAGGGGCCCGCTCACGACCTGCCCCCCCTCTCCCCCCTCTCCCCCCTCCTCTCCCCCCCCCTCTCCCACGCCCTCTCCCCCACACCTCTCCACCCCCACCCCCATCCCCACCACCCCGCCCCACATCGCGCCACAGCCCGGCAGGCAGGTAGACGTCGCGCCTGCGCGCCCCGCGCACCACCACCGGCGCCACGATGACATCCTCCCCCAGCACGAACTGATCCGCGACCGTCAGCGCCACCTCGTCTCGAGGAGCCAGCCACCACAGGGGTCGCACGATGGGGTCGCCGGAGGTCACGGCCTCGCGCGCCAGGCGCACGATGGTGGGGGCGTAGCGCTCGTGCAGCCGGGCGTAGCGGCGCGCCAGGGTCACGACCTCGCTGTCGTACCGCCAGGGGCCCAGCGAGAAGCGCATGGCCGGCAGCAGGGCCGAGGCCTGTAGCCAGCGCACGAACAGCTCCTTGTCCGGAACCTCCTCGGAGTCGGAGGAGTCAGCGTTGCCGCCGATCGCGTCCGGCAGAACGAAGGGGTAGCCCAGCAGGCCCAGGGTCAAGGTCGCCGGGATGAGGGTCTCCAGCCCGCCGGAGGAGGCCTCCCAGGCGGACCAGCGGTCGGAGAGGCGGGTGAAGACGGGCAGGGCCTGGGAGTTCGAGCCCGCGCGCACCTCTTGGCGTCTGGCGTAGGGGTCGGCGAGGTAAGCCAGCTCTGCCCAGGCCTGGGTGTAGGCGTTGGGTGAGGGCAGGGGGCTGAAGGTGCCCGCGTACTGGGGCACGAACATGGCCTCCCCTGCACACACACACACACACACACACAGTCAGACACAGACAGACACACAGACACAGACAGACACGACACACACACACAGACACACACAGACACAGACACACACACACACAGACAGACAGACAGACACACACAACCACACACAGACACACACACCACACACAGACACACACACACACACAGACACACACACACACACACACAGACACACACACACCACAGACACACACACACAAGACACACACAGACACACACAGACACACACACACACAGAGACACACACACACACAGAGACACACACACACACACAGACACACACACACACACACACAACACACACACACACAGACACAACACACACACACACACAGACACACACACACACAGACACACACACACAGACACACACACACACACAGACACACACACACACACACACACAGAACAGACACACACACACAGACACACACAGACACACACACACACACAGACACCACAGACACACACACACAGACACAACACACACACACAAAGACACACACAGACATACACACACAGACACAGACACACACAGACACCCCACACACAGACACACACACACACACACAAAAGACACACAACACACACACACAGACATACACACACAGACACAGACACACACAGAGACACACACACACACACACACACAGACACACACCACACACTCAGACACACACACACACACACACAGACAACACACACACCCAGACACACACACACACACACACACAGACACACACACACAGACACACACACAGACACACACACACACAGACACACACACACACACACAGACACACACACACAGACACACACACACAGACACACACACACACACACACACAACACACACACACACACACACAGACACACACAGAACACACACACGACACACACACACACACACACCCACGACACACACACACACACAGACACACACACACACACACAGACACACACACAGACACAGACACACCAACACACAGACCCACACAGACACACACACAGACACACACCACAACACACAACGACACACAGACACACACACACACACACACACACACACACAACACACACAACAACACAAAAACACACACACACACACAACAACACACACAGACACACACAGAGACACACACCACACACACACACAGACACACACACACACACAGACACACACACACAGCAGACACACACAGACACACACACAACCACACACACAGACACACACACAGACACACACACACCAGACACACACACACACACACACAGACACACACACACACCAACACACACACAGACACACATACAACCACAGACACACACAACACACACACACACAGACACACACACACGACACACACGACACCCACACAGACACACACACACACACACACACACACACACACACACACACACAGCACACACAACACACACACAGACACACACACAGACACACACACAGACACACACACACACACACACACACACCACACACAACACCACACACACACAAAACACACACAACACACACGACACACACAAAACACACACACGAACACACACGACACACAACACAAAACACACACACAGACACAACACACACACAGACCACACACACACACACACACACACACACAACAGACACACCACAACACACAGACACACACACAACACACACAGACACACACAGACACACACACACACACACCACACACACACAGACACACACACACACAGACACACACACAGACACACACACACAGACACACACACAGAACACACACAGACACACACACACAGACACACACACACACACACACACAGACAACACAACACACACACACACACACACACACACACACAGACACACACACACACACACACAACACAGACACACACACAACACACACAACACCAACACAACACACACACACACACACACACACACACACAGACACACAAAACACACACACAGACAACACACACACACAGAGACACAGACACACACACAACAGACACACACACACACGACAACACACACACACACACACACACAGACACACACACAGACACACAACACACACACAGACACACACACGACACACACACAGAACACCACACCACACACAGACAACACACACACAGACACACACACACACACACACACACACAACACACACACACAACACAGACACACACACAGAAACACACACCAACAGACACACACACAAGACACACACACACAGACACACACAACACACACACACACAGACAACACACACAACCACACACACAACACACACACACACAACACAACACACACACAGACACACACACACACACACACACACAGACACACACACAACACACCACACAACAACACACACACACAGACACCACACACACACAGACACACACACACACACACAGACACAGACACACACAGACACACACACAGACACACAACACACAGACACACACACACAGACACACACACAGACACCACACAACAACACACCACACACACAGACACACACACACAGCACACCACAGACACACACAACACACCAACAGACCACACACACACACACAGACACACACACACACAACACAAACAACACACACACACACAGACACACACCACACACACACACACACAGACACCACACACACACACACACCCACAGACACACACACACACACACACAGACACACACCACACACACACACAACACAGACACACACACACACACACACACACACAGACAACGCCTTGGGGTTTCTGTTTCTCCTCTTCTCTCTGGGTTCCCTCACCAGGTGGGCTGTGTGCTTTTTGTATTATTTTTTTTGGTATGTTTGTCCGTCGTGTCCAACGATGACCTCCAAAACAGCAGAGGAGGCAGCTGCTGTTTTGAAAACTGGGCAGAAATTTGATTATTGTGGAGATGCCTTGCCCCACAGTACATCCCCACTCTCTCGGCCAAGAGGGCATAAGGACAGTCAGCGTTGGAGATGTTCTCTAAAGGCCAACCAGCCCCCAGGGCTGCAGCACATAAGGACTGTGCGAGTCATGCCTCCTAGTCAGAGAGTCATAGTCGATCACTAAAGACTAAGCTGTAAAGTGGAAGAATTCCATGAGTGGGAAAGAAAGCCACTGGTCATACATACAGCCTCTCACTTTGATGTTGTTGCCCCAGCGTCAATGGTTTAATCAAGAACTGTGATAAAGCCCAGGCGCTGACGGGGTGTGTGCAGTGCCTGGTCTTCTCCTCCTGTGCTTGTGACTTTACAGAAGGTCTGCCTGTTGGCCTCAGCCCACACATTCCCACTTCAGAGCAGCTCACTTTTTAGTTGTTGTACAGGATGCAGGCTGGGTATGTTTATGTTTTCGTAACCCACCGAACGCCAACATGAACTACGAGATCTTAAAAGTGCATTATATTTTGATCTTCTGCACGTGTATATATTTATATATATATATATATATATATATACACACACACAAAGTCAACAATTATTATTCAATAATTTGAATTTCGCATTTGATATTGCAAAAGGTCTCTGGCATAGTCCTATGGGACATTTGTTATAGTTTCATTAACGTTAATCACTTTTTATGTTTTTGTTTCGGTTTAAAAAAAAAATTTATTGTATCTTTTGCTTTGTGCGGTTTCTTTTCATGATTAGACTACTTTTCCCCCCTCGCATTTTTCAATAGGGCCTTCACCACCACCTCAATTCTCATACACCCCTTGTATACATATATATTTTTTTTTTCTCGTCTAATATCACTGAGAGTGAACAGACGTAAAATCGAAGACAACAACAACACACACAAAGAAAATCAAGGCACTGGCAGGACTGCATTTGAAGCTAACCTGGGAGATGGTAAAAATCCCAGCCCTTCGTTCACCAGACGCCAACGCCGAGATTGAAACCTAAGATGTCAGGAACGCATGGGACTGAAGTCAGTCTTAACCACTCGGCTACAGCGTCCATCAGCAGACTTCAAATAACAACATCCATCATGAGCTTTGAGTCCAACAACAAGCATTTATACATTCACAAAGCATTTTCTTCAACATGATGATAAATAACCCAAATGAACACATTATCCAAGGAACAAAACAAAATAAAAACCCCAAAAGAAAGAAACTAAATCAGCTTGACATGGAAAAAAAATTGTCTAAAAAAAAAAAATGACACAGAAAAAAACCTGACAAATACCTACCAAAATTTTAAAAAAGCAAACACCTAGCATTTATGAAGAAAAACCAAGCAAAGACAGACATTAACAACAAGAACAACAACAAAGACAGAAACATAAAAGCACAGAGAGACAGAGACAGGGACAGAGACAAGCACATACCAGAGACAGGCAAAGTCAGACAGACAGACTTATTTCAGTCTCAAGACTTATTTGTTTCAAACCTAAGATTTTCCTCTTCTGCTTCATCTCATAGCTTTTCCCTGCCTTCAACAGCCGAGATTCTATCACCCTGTCAGGATGTGTGACCTGTGTATGTGTGTGTGTGTATGTGTGTGTGTGTGTGTGTGTGCGTGCATGTGTGCACATTTGGACATGATGGAACTATTAGTTGTTACTGGTTGTATGACTGTGTAAGAATGAGTTGAGTGCAAGCGCTTTGATTTGTCTCTGCAAGATATAGCACTATATAAATTCCATTTATTATTATTATGATCATTATCATTATTATTATTAGACAGACTGAAAGATAGACAATCTGAACTTTCTTTTTTTTAAAAACCACAAATAACCCTGAAAATTTATTATTAAAAAACAAACAAACAAACGAAAAACAAAAAACAAACAAGCCCTACCCCCCCCCCCCCCACACACACACCCCACACATACACATCCCCCACCCCACTGAAAGATAGACAATCTGAACTGGGGGGTTTTTTTAACCACAAAAAACCCTGAAAATTTATTATAAAAAACAAACAAACAAATGAACAACAACAAACAAGCCCCACACATACACACCCCACACAAAACACATACAACCCCCCCCCCCCCCCCACACACACACCCCCACGACCCCCACACCCCCCCTCACACACACACACACATACACACCCCCCCCACACACACCCCCCCCCCCACCCCCCCCCCACCCCCCTCACACACACACACCCCCTCACACACCCTCTCTCAGTAAAAAAAAAACCCGAAAAACTGAACTAACCGGCGTCGAAGTTGAAGGAGGTGACGTTGTACCTGTCCCTCAAAGCCTGCAGGCGATGCAGGAACCACTGCGTGGCCGCGGGATTGGTCACATCCAGCACGGCCGCCATCTTGCCCCGCCACCAGCCCACCAGCGCCGGCGTGTGGCTCCCCCTGGTGGTCACGGCGTAGCGGTTCTCCGCCGCCTGCAGGAAAGCCTGGGAGTCCATGTTCATGAAGGGGTGGACCCACAGCGACACCCCGCACCCCAGCCCGTTCACCTGCCGCACCATGGCCGCCGGGTCCGGAAACTTCTCGGCGTCAAAGTCAAGGTCGCCGTAGCGCGGGGTCCAGGCGTCGTCGATCTGCAGCTGGGCTGCGGGGAGCTTCAGCCTGGAGATGTTGGCGGCAAAGTCGACCACCTTCTGCTGGGTGAGGTTGGCCTTGAAGTGGGCCCGGGTGGACCACACCGGGCGGGTGAAGAGAAGGGGGTCGGGAATGTCCTGGGGCCGGGGCAGGAACTGCTCCGACATGTAGCGCCACACGCTGCGCGCGTCGCTGGCGTGGCAGACGGTGTAGTTGAGGGTGGGGGGCTGGCCGCTCTGGCTGCTGTAGTGCCCGCCGTCATACCTGGCAAAAGTGGTGACCGCGTTCACATGCAGGCTTTTTATTTTATTTATTTTTTATATCGAGGATAGCTATAGCTGCTGGAAATTAACGGAAGGAGAAGAAAGAGAAACTAGACATTTTCCAAACCAAATGTCTGAGGAGGATCTTCAAGATCCGATGGCAAGAATACATGTCCAACAAGACAGTCTTGGAAATAGCTGGAGCAGAAAAAAATCAGCCAGGAGATTAGAAGACGGAGAGGGAACTGGATCGGACATGTCCTAAGAAAGGACAGGAGTGACGACTGTGCTGTTGCCCTCGGATGGACACCTGAAGGGAGAAGGAAAAGGGGACGCCCCAAAACAACATGGCGACGCATGGTAGAAGTAGAGCGGAACGGCGCAGGCTGGAGCACGTGGAACGCCGCACGACGCACAGCTGCAGACCGGAACCAGTGGAGGAATGATGTTCGAGCCTTGTGTGCCTCCTGGCACAGAGAGAATGAAGGTTACGGTAAGGCAGCTTTAGCTGAGTGTGTACAGCGTTGGTAAATGTCACACCTGAAAAAGTGACGACGTTCACTATTGGCGTGAGTGCATGCCTTAGCTTAGCGGGCAGAGTGCTGGGTTTCCATCCCTGTGGGTGTATGAAGTCACGGGTTTAAATCCCTGTAGCAGCATCAGGTGAAATAAGGAAAAGGATGTTCACCATCTCCAAAGTTAGCTTCAAAGAGTGGACCTGCTTCTCAATCGTTTCCTTATGTACACATACATGCTGACGGTCAAACATCATAGCTGCCAACCTTTGAGAATATTTTTTCTTTAAAAAGGGCTACAGGAGATCACAGGACTCAGTAGAGACAGAGAGAGATGGCGAACCCTGACAGCATTACTGATGACACAGCACTGCTAGCCGATAACATCACCGGCACGAAGAGACTGTTACACAGAGCAGACACAACAGGGAGAAGAGCCGGTCTCCAGCTCAATGCCAAAAAGACAACAGCGCTGCTGCATGCTGCCAGAACCAGATGCCACTCTCAGTGACATTTTTGTCTAATATCACTGAGAGTGAACAGACGTTAAATTGAAGACGACAACAACAACAACCAGCTGCCAAACACAGCAGGAAACAACAATGTTAAAAACTTCTTTAGAAAATGACAAAGGCTTTCAATATCTCGGCTCAGTCACAACAAACGACGGATCCTGTACCAAAGATATAAAGAAAAGAAGAGGCATGGCTGAATAAAAAGTAGAACGAGCCAAGTAAACAACAGCTGGAAAGATCGCAGCATCCCTTACCAGCTGAAAATGAAAATGCTAATAATAATAATATTAATAATAAGAATTTATATAGCGCTATATCTTGTAAAAAAACAAAACAAATCAAAGCGCCTAGTTGGCCTGTCAGGCTGTATGGCTGTGAATCCTGGTCACGAAGAAAAGACGATGAAAACAGAATGGAAGCAGCAGAGATGTGGGGGTTCTCTTAGAAGGCTGCTCAGTGTCAGCTGGACAGATTAAAGAACAAATGAAGAAAGCATATGACATGAACTGGGAATAACAAGAAAACTTCTTACATTAATAAATGAAAGGAAACTTAAGAGTATATGTAAGCCATGCATTACAAAGCCAAGACACAGACCTCATGAAGACTGTCTTTCAAGGCAAGAACGAGGGAAAAGGGAAAAAAGGCAGATGACCCCCAGCTTCTCTCACTGGCAACATCACTGAATCCTGTGGCCTGAGAATCCATGACGTCAGCAGTACAGGGCAGCACAGCCAAGACCGGAGGAGGAGCACATGGAGAAGGAAGGAAGGAAGGAGGAGCATGTGGGTGTAACTGGGTGTGGCGGCTAATCAATGCCAAACTCGGTGATGCTGACAGGTGAGAGAGTCACCTGTAGCCATTAGAATTCTACATTCACAGTGACACTGGCTACCCAGTCTCACACTTGCTCTGTGACACCTGCCTGACTGGTACTGTTATAACTAAATAAATAGAGAGCAGTCAGTGTATATGAGGATATACATGTATGTGTCACTGTGTGTGTGTTTATGTGTGTGTGTGTGTGTGTGTGTGTGTGTGTGTGTGTGTGTGTGTGTGTGTGTGGGTGTGTGTGTGTGTGTGTGTGTGTGTAAGTGTGCTCCTGCCTTCATGATATTGAGAGAATGTATAAATTTGTGTTTGCATTGTAATAACTGTTTATTTTGTTCCCCGTTTGTGTGCCTGAAACTTTTCCCCCATCCACTAGACTGTGAATGGTGGTCTGGGTGCTAGTCTTTTGGATGAGACGATAAACCAAGGTCCTGCGTCAAACATTATCCTTGATATAAAAGAATAACTAACTAGCTAACATGCATTTAGCACACGTAAAAGAACCCACAGAGACAAGAGAGCTGTCGCAGGCAAAACTCTGTAGAAAAAACCCCTCTGGTAGGGAAACAAATACACACGCAGACAGGAATACAACCCCCCCCCCCCCCCCCCCAACAAAGGGTGGCGCTGCTCTAGTAGCAACGCACTCTCCCCGGGGAGAGCAGCCCGAATTTCACGCAGAGAAATCTGCCATGACTTATGGTGGTCATAAATACAATACAAACTACACAAACAAACCAATGACCAATTGCTTCCCTCAGTAAAAACAATTAAATAAAATAACAAACGAAATCATTCACACCTGACAAGCAGACAAACACAATGATCTCCCAGCACGAACAAAGAAACAAACAGTCGACCCTACACAAACAAATAAACAAACACACACATACATACACATACTCACAAACACACACATAATAATTATAATTGATGTTTTTGTTGTGTCAAATAAGTTTACATGACTTAAATGGCAATAAAATATTCTGAATCTGAATCTGAATCACACACACACATACACACACTGACAAACACACACTGACACAATAATAATAATAATAATGTATGGAATTTATATAGCGCTGAATCTTGTAAAGCAACAAATCAAAGCGCTCAGATTTCATTTCATACCACTTTAAGTCACGGCAGATTTCTCTCCGTGAAATTCGGGCTGCTCTCCCCGGGGAGAGCGGGAGAGCGCGTCGCCACAAAGCGCTGCGCCACCTTTTTTTTTTTTTTTTTTTTTTCATGTCTGCAACTGTATTTGATTCCCTATCAGAGTGGCTTTTTTCTAAGAATTTTGCCAGGGACAACTCTTGTTGCCGTGGGTTTTTTTACGTGCGCTAAATAATTACGTGTAACACATGGGACCTCGGTTTATCGTCTCATCTGAAAGACTAGCGCCCAGACCACCACTCATGGTCTAATGGATGGGGGAAAAGTTTCCGGTCCAAACGGGGTACGAACCGCCACACACTTCAGACCCGGACTTTTCGCTTTCTAGACAGGCGCGTTACCTCTAGACCACCGATCCATCCAACACACACAAAAACACACACACACAGAGTCAGTGGCCCCCCCCGTACCTTGCAGACAGACACAGACGGTTGCCTCCCAGAGGGTTCAGACTGAGGAAGAGCGGGACCTCTGGGGACACGTAGATGCCCACGCCCCGCGAACTGAAGAATAGGCGCTCCACGACAGTGCCCACCTGTCGGTTATGGAACGCCGGGTCTCCAGACACAAACACCGACGTGGGCAACTGCGCCTTCTCCAACGGCCAAGGCTGAAACCACAACACAGGTCCATGATTCGTAATGAACCCTACATACCATCAAAATGTAGTCCATTTTTTTTACAAAATAAATTTTTTACATAGGGGGACGGGAAATCTCAGAGGTCGGATGGAGCACTCGCTTTTCCCTCCAGCTAAGTTAAGCAGCGTCGAGCGTGGTTACCAGTTGGATGGGTGACCGTTCGCGTGCCTTGGCTTCAGTACAGTTCCCCCAGTTCACCCAGCTGTAAATGGGTACCTGCCCTCTTTAGGGTCAGGGAAGGTAAAGCAGCGAGAGAGAGGAGAAGGGCGCCGCCCTCAATATGCTGGCCCCTAGAGAAGTTGAGGTCTCTGATGCCTCGCTCCCCTACGACCTTATAGGTTATGGGACACCTTTACCTTATATATATATATATAGAGAGAGAGAGAGAGAGAGAGAGAGAGATATAGAGATAGATATATATATCTTCTTCTTCCTTTTTGTCATGTTTCTCCCAGGGGAGGTTTGACATTGATGAGCCTTCTCCAACTCTCTCTGTTTTAAGCTTCCTCCTTATTTATGCCCCTTCCTCTAAGATCATCTGCAATACAGGCAGCCCAGGTCTTGCTAGGTCTTCCCTTTGGTCCCTTTAGTATAAACGTGAAAGAATGGATGAAACAGTAGGTGAAGTAATTTGTTTGTCCTGACGTTTTTTTCTTTTCTTTTTTTTAATTCTTAAAACATTCTTTATTTAAGTGTGCGTGTGGACGTGAGCGCGCACGCACGCAGGTGTGTATGAGTATGTGTGTGCGTGCATATGTATATGTGGTAATTTGTATTTTTCAATGTATTATCCTATCGATGTTCCTCTTTTTACTGGTTTAATTTAATGGTAAACGATGAAATAAAGTAGTATTTCAGTATAATCATTAAGAAATGTGTTCTTAGATAGATGGCTTGATGAAAAAAAGAAAATGCATTGCTTATTCAATGTACCATCTGGAAATAAAATTTTGACTTGACTTGACTTGATACACACAAACACACACAAACACACACACACACACACACACACACAAAACAAACACACGCACAAACACACACACACTCTCTCTCTCACACACACAGGCACCCCCCCCCCCCCCCCCCACCCAACCTCCCCCCCCCACCCAACCTCCCCCACCCACCCCACCCCAAACACACACACAGAATCCTACCGCTCCAGCTTTTTCAACCCAAACCCGCCCCAAAACCCAAAACCCACCTGGTTGAGCCCCGTGTATCCCCCGTACCAGTGAGCGCCGCTCATGTCGAAGCAGTCCTTGACCTCCTGACTGGCGCAGCGCAACCCCTCGCGCACGATGCGGTAGCACTTGGCCAGCGACGTTTCCTCGTAGCTCACGCGGATGCGCTGGTGGTGCTGCTCCTCAATGCAGCCCGTGTTGTACTCTTTCTCCGAGGAGCAGTAGTCCATGCGGTCGATGATGGTTTTCCCGTAGTCCATGCTGTCCGGCCGAGGGTGGCCAAAGTCGAAGTGACCGGACAGCAGAGGCTCGTCACTCCTGGAGGTGAACCGGAAATCTAGATCCCCCGTCACCTTGGGGAAGGGGGGGAAAGAGGAGGAAGAGAAAAAGAAAAAAGATGATGATGATGGTAGTAGAAATCAAAAGGGTTGGAGAGGTTAGCTTGCAAGCCCTGTATGCGATAGCTTTGGTTTGTGTGTCTGATTAGAAGAGAAGAGAAGAGAAAAGAAAAAAGAAGATGATGACGATGGTAGTAGAAATGAAAAGGGTTGGAGAGGTTAGCAAGCAAGCCCTGTATGTATGCGATAGCTTTGGTTTGTGTGTCTGATTAGAAGAGAAGAGAAGAGAAAAGAAAAAAGAAGATGATGACGATGGTAGTAGAAATGAAAAGGGTTGGAGCGGTTAGCAAGCAAGCCCTGTATGTATGCGATAGCTTTGGTTTGTGTGTCTGATTTACGAGATTCGGCGCTGTATACATTCCATATTTCTATTATTATTATTATTATTATTATCATCATCATTATAGCTTTGTTTTTGTGGGGATTTTTGTTATTTTTATTCATTTCGTTTCTGGGCTAGAACTCCCAGGTTCTTCAATGGTAAGATTTTGCGTATGCGACCGTTTCTGCCCACCATGAAGGTAGCTTTGCATTCTGACCTGAGGGGTATGAAATAATTCAATCACGGCAATGCTCTTGAATGGGGAGTATGTGGGGGGGTATGTAATAATTCAATCACGGCAATGCTCTTAGATGGGGAGTATGTGTGCCTACTGTAGCAATCATAGAGAACAGCCTGAGACAGAGGGGGAGAGAGGAGAGAGAGGAAGGGAGAGAGGGGGAGAGAGAGGGGGGAGAGAGAGAGGGGAGAGAGAGGGAGGGAGAGAGAGAGAGAGAGGAAAGAGGGGTAAGAGAGAGAGAAGAGAGAGGAGAGGGGGGGAGAGAGAGATGGGAGTGAGGAGAGAGGAGAGAGAGAGAGGAGGAGAGGAGAGAAGAGGGAGAGAGAGAGAGAGAGAAAGAGCGGGAGAGAGGGGGTAGAGAGGGAGAGAGAGGGAGGGGAGAGAGAGGAGAGAGAGTAGATCGGGGGGAGAGAGGAGAGAGAGAGAGAGAGAGAGAAAGAGAGAGAGAAGGGAGATGAAGAATGAGAGAGAGAGAGGGTGGGAGATAGAGAAGAGAGAGAGGAGACAAAGAATGAGAGAGTGCATGGTGAGTGAGTGAGTCAATGAGTGAGTGTGCATGCGTGCGTGTGCGTGCGTGCATGTGTTTATGGGTGTGCATGACTGCATGCACACATGCATAATGTGTTCAACTTCATGCATATTATACCCTGTCTATGTAAACACTATAGGGACAGGATAGCTCAGTGGTCAGAGCACTCGCTTTCCCCCAGCCAAGGTTAAGCAGCGTCGAGCGTGGTTACCAGTTGGATGGGTGACCATTTGCACACCTTGGCTTCAGTACATTCCCCCAGTTGTAAATGGGTACCTGCCCTCGTTAGGGTCAGGGAAGGTAAAGCAGCGAAGGAGAGGAGATGGGTGCCACCACCCTCAATATGCTGGCCCCTGGAGAAGCTGAGGTTTCTGACGCCTTGCTCCCCTACGACCGCGTAGGTTTATTTATTTATTCTTTTATATCGAGGATAATGGAATAAGCACTTATGTGCTTTTTTACATCTAGTCCCCGTGTGTATGCAGTTTGGTAAATTTTGTCATCCGTCCGCACCGGCACACAGTGGCCTACTCTTACGAAAAGCGGAACAGGATTTAACGTGTGCGCAAGATGTTCTGCGTGCGTTCGCACACGGGGCCTCGGTTTATAGTCTCATCCGAAGGATTTTTGGGGAGAGTGGAGTCTGCGCTGATGTTAACTCCAGGGGGAAAATATCCCCCTTGAACGGGAATCGAACCCGGGTCATCAGATTGCCAGCGCAATGTTATGGGACACCTGTACCTTTACCTTTTTTGGGAATCGGCACATTAGACAATGAAACCTTTGCTGCTTTGATCACATATGCTTCTTCTATTTTCAATCTATGTAAATGACTTACCCCAATTTCTAGAATGTAGCTGTGAAATGTTTGCTGATGACACATCCCTCTATTGTAGTGATTCTGACCCCCACAGACTTACACTCAAACTTCAAAACAGTATTGACAGGTTGGTTACTTGGACTCGGCTAAACCATATGTCCCTACGTCCTTGGGATGAGACTGTAAACCGAGGCCCCGTGTGCGAACGCATGCAGAACATCTTGCGCACACGTTAAATCCTGCTCCGCTTTTCGAAAGAGTAGGCCATTGTGTGCCGGTGGAAACAGATGACAAGATTTACAAAACTGCATACACACAGGGACTGGATGTAAAAAAAAAGCACATGAGTGCTTTATCCTCGGGGGGGAAAAAAAAAGTCATCTGAGCGCTTTGATTTGTTGCTTTACAAGATTCAGCGCTATATAAATTCCATACATTATTATTATTATTATTATTATCATTATTATTATTATTATTATTATTATTATCATTATTATTATTACCTTTCCACACGACGCCTTACCTTGAAGCCGGGCAAGCTCATGGTGCAGGGGCCGAAGAGCATGAGGTAGGACAGGTAGGAGAAGGTGGACAGCAGGGGCACCAGCACTGCCAGCCGCTGCAGTGAGCGCTTCTCTATGGTGACCGTCTGCTGACGATCCATCCTGGGCCAGGGGGCAGGGGGCAGCAGCAGTGTCTGTGAGAGGAAGACAGACAGACACAGAGAGAGAGAGAGTAGAGAGAGAGAGAGTAGAGAGAGAGAGAGAGAGAGAGAGAGAGAGAGAGAGAGTAGAGAGAGAGAGAGAGAGAGAGAGAGAGAGAGAGAGAGAGAGTAGAAGAGAGAGAGAGTAGAGAGAGAGAGAGAGAGAGAGAGAGAGAGAGAGAGAGAGAGAGAGAGAGAGAGAGAGAGAGAGATCAGTCCTGACTGTGGTCTGTTAGTACTGTGCAGCAGTTTCTTTTTGGGGGAGATGAGAGGGTGATGATTGAGTGTGTGTGGGTGTGTGTGTGTTAGTTAGTTCTTCAGTTTAACGTCCTTCTACTGAATAGTGATATCAGACGTGAGTGTGTGTGTGTGTGTGTGTAGAGGTGGAGGGCAGGGGGAGGTTTGATTGAAGGACTTACAAAAACTTCAGAAGGCTTGTAAAACTGATTTTGAATCAATAAAAAAGGCCACTTTAAACAAAATTTGAGGCAGATTAATCAAGCATTCTAAACCTAAAAAGATAGCAACAAGCAACAAGAGATCGACAAATTGTGTCCAACAGAAAAAGACTGTTCAACTTTCAGTGCTGGAATGGTGATGCTGCACCAGCATCTTTATTATTTAGAACCGACCCATCTGTGAAAATATGGAGATGTCTGTGGTAGTTTTTAGCAATGTGCTCTCTAGTGGTCGCTATGGCAATATTGACATTTTCTTCTTTTCTCATGTCAGTATAACTAATGTCAAATGTAGCTTTCACATTTCCCATTTCGGTATAGGTGTCCATGCTGGCTTTTTTGCTAATTTTTTTATATTAATTCCAGCTTGGTGTGTGTGTGTGTGTTTAATATCTGATTGCATTTTGACATCACACTGTATAACAAAACACAAAAAGATGACACAATAGAATGACATGAATAGGCAGCCGCATGCAATATAAACCTCTTTCATTGAAATTGTGCTTAACTTTCGATATGCATTTTCCTGATTGTGTCGGAGCTTTCTGAGGTTAGATACTTTAAATAGACATAATAACTGATATTCATACAAAAGTCAAACCAAAAATAGAATCAAATTCTTTTACAGAGTAAATCAGTAATGAATAAGCAGTTAAGCACTCATGTTCTTTTTTTTTCACGTTTACATACAGTACACGCCCTTATTTCCACGCGTTTCTCTGACAATAACTTGTTACCAAAGAGCACAGGAAGCCAGGCACAATTATCTTACCATTATATATATATACAATATATATAAAATGACGTAAGCTCGATATTAAGAAAAATGGAAAAAAATTAATATAATTCTCCCAGTTAGTTTCCTTGATATATATTACACCACTTTACAACTAATTACAAGGCTGAATTTTTTAAAAATAATTAAACACACCCTTCATATTATTATTTCCCCTTGTCATAAAAGTTGTGTCCTATTAGTTTTGTCCCAAGTTAGTGATGTAGGCTTCATCCCTTACTCTGGCAGAATCAGATGTTTTGCATTTAAAATCAAATTTTGACACTTTAACTCCCTTGCTTAGCATTAACTCCCTTACATGAAGTCCTGTGCATTGCATTAACGCCCTTGCTTATATCTAAGCTATTGTACTGGTGTATTAACTCATTGAGGTTGTAGCTTCGGCACTCCTCTCCTTTACTGTGACGTGCCGAAGCTTAAGAATCGGCAGAATTACGAATTGTAAAAAAACACAAAGTGATGTTTAACTCAAGGGAAAGTACTCTGGCCTGTAGGGCAATCATTTTTCTAAACACAGTTGCTTTCCTTGACCATTAGCTTTCCTAGTTTTTGTCTGTTGTTTAATTTTGTTTGACATGTCATTAAGTGATATCTTTGGGATTTCAGGCTCTCCAGTGTTATGATTCTTTTAAAAAAAAATCTGTTGTACTAAAAGTGACATCAGATGGATTCAGCCAGCTTCAGGGAACTTTACTTTGGTGAAAAATCATCAGATTGCTTCAAGGGGACTAGTTGATGAACAGTTCAAGCCATGTAAGTACCAGCCCTAATTTTCAAAACTTTTTATTTTTCAGCATTCAGTGACATATTTTGAAAATTTGTAAAAAATAAATACAGTCATCTATTAAAAAACTATTAAACACTCTCAAAAGAAGACATTATAAACTTTTCAATGATGTATAATGTGTGTGTCATGATTATGTTGGGTAAGTCTGCTGAATTTTTCAAATATTATAGCCAAAATCACGCGTCACCACAAAATGGCGGGATCCATTTCACTGCGACTCCATTGAGTTAATATTGTACAGTATACTCCTTTCAGACATGGTAGATTTCTCTGTGTGAAATTTGGGTTGCTCTCCCTGAAGAGAGCGTGTCACCACAAGAAGATTAAGAATCGGTGGTCTAGAGGTAACGCGCCTGTCTAGAATGCGAAAAGTCCGGGTCGGGTGTGTGCGCGGTTCGTACCCCGTTTGGGCAAAAAATTTTTCCCCATCCATTAGACCATGAGTGGTGGTCTGGGCGCTAGTCTTTCGGATGAGAATAAACCGAGTCCCTGTGTTACATCAAAATTTTACGCGAACATAAAACCCACGCAACAAGGGAGTTGTCCTCATGAAAATTTGTAAAAAACCACTCTGATAGGGAAACAAATCAGTTGCAACCAAAAAAAAAAAAAAAAACAAAAAAAAAAAAAAAAAAGTGCGCTGCTCTTGTGGCGACTGCGCTAATATTCCCAGGGGTATGAGACATCCCGATTTACATCAGAGAAATCCTGACTTAAAGTGGTATAAAATAAATAAAAATAAATAAAAAAAAGAGACTTTTTTTTATAAAATTCTTTTCTGTCTGCTAAGTTATTTTGGTTTCTCTACGGCAGTGGATTTTCCTACAAAATTTTGCCAGGGTCAAACTCTCTTCCTGCGAAGAGTTCTTTAAAAAAAAAAAAAAAAAAACCTAAATAATACATTGGTTCATCACCTCAAGCAAAAGAAATAGCGCATCAACACCAGGAAGGTCAAATGGATGGAAAAAAATGATTCAAATGAAAAATCGAGCTTGCCGGCTTCTTACTCCTGTAGCAGTACTTGTTATCTTACATGACGCCCAACGACTGGACTGGAAAAGCAATCGCTCATGAACAGTATTCCTGTTCAATTAATCCCCTGTGCACCTTTCCTGGATCTGACAGGTCAGCTCTATGAGCCTGTGCTGTGTAATGTTCAGGCCAAGCCTAGCTGTCCAGAGCATAAACAACAGCTGACCAGTGCAGGCCTAGTAATCTGGCTTATGCTAGTTATAGTTATAGTATACTGCCACACACACAGCCAAAGTCAAGGGCATACAGACCTGCACTCTCAGTAATGACATAACTGTGTGTGTGTGTAATATATTATAATATAATATAATATAATATATATATAATAATATATATATAATTGTGTGTGTGTGTCATTATGTGTGTATAACTATAATAGATTGATTGATTGATTGATTGATTGATTGATTGATTGATTGATTGATGTGTGTGTGTTTGTGTGTTTTCTTACTATAAGTAAGAGTATGATATTAGTGAAAGTCTTAGAAATTTGTTTCAATTCATTTTTTAGTTATTCTTTCCTTATCAGGATAATGAAATGAGCACTCAGTGTGCATTTTTACATCCAGTCCCTGTGTGCATGCAGTTTTGTAAATATTGTGTGTGTTTGATAGTGTTTGTGTGTATGTGTGTTATTCTTCATCCATCCCCCCCCCCCCCCCCCCCCCCCCCCCCCCCCCCCCCCCATCTGCTTATCACTTATCAAAGTTATCAGTATCACTCATTTAAGCTGCACATTTCCCAAGTGTTCAAACCATGCCTGTGGATATGCAGATTTGTATTCAAGCACATAGCCTACACACATGCATGCACACATGCATGCACACAAGCATGCATGCACACAGCATCCACACATACAAACACATGTATCCATGTGCACATAGTGACACACACACACACACACAATCAGTATCACTAACTTCTGCTGCACTTTCCCCAAGAGCTCAAACCATGCCTGTGGATAATATATATGCAAATTTGTATGGCATACACAAACCTTACAAAGCTGCACGCACGCACACTCACACACACACACACACACACACACACACACACACACACATGAACCACCATAGTAGAATATAAAATAAACCTAAGAATCACAAATCAAGCACTCTATAGATATACATCCTTATCTGATTTGGCTTGTCCCATACGGGCCCAACGAAGAATGGGGGGACCGTTAAAATTTATAACCCAACGGTTGTTGAACTTTGCTGAAGGTCAAGACACACACGCAACCAACCACAGTCGGTAAACAAGCTTGAAGCTGACAGTTTCCCATAACATTTTCATGGTCTAGTGATGCCAGCTATAGCGATACATGTGTATCCATACCTGTTACGTGGGCCTGGCTCCTGCAACAGTGTCAATCGGAGCAAAATCTGGCGAAAACGGGATGCAAATTACCCGTTGCTGTCAAAACACGCTGGCTCTTGCTTCTGCGGTGTCAGCTGTTGACCCTACTGATTTGCATACCACGTGGCTAGCGGGGAAAGCACCTTGTGCAATAGGAATGCTGTCCCTTTATCAGAGGCCATGAGGATTAACTAAAAATAATATTAAATAACATATGGAAAATATTATAGCGCTGAGCTCAATCTTGTAAAACACACAAATCGAAGCGCTTGCACTCAAATCATTTACACGCATGCAACCTTCCCCAAATATCATAAGTAGCTGATTTTAAATTGATGCGCGCGCGACACACACACACACACGGGACAGGATGGCCTGGTGGTTAGAGTGATGTATTCGTGATCTGCTGACCTGAGTTCGATTCTCGTTCAAGAGGATTTTTCCTCTGGAGTTAACATCAGTGCCGACTCCACTCTCCCCAAAAGTCCTTCGGATGAGACTATAAACCGAGGTCCGGGTGCGAACGCACGCAGAACATCTTGCGCACACGTTAAAACCCGTTCCGCTTTTCGGAAGAGTAGGCCGTTGTATCGGTGAGAACGGATGACAAAATTTACAAAACTGCATACATACGGGGAATGGGTTGGGTTTTTTTTAAGCACATGAGTGCTTATTCTATTATCCTCGAAATAAAAGAACACACACACACACACACACACACACAAAACGCACGTACGCACGCATGCACACGTGCGCACCAACACACTTAGGCCTAGATGGAGATAAAAGAGATGACCCATGCTGTTGAAAATTAGGGACAGATATGAGGGGAAAGTCTCAGGTAGGAAGTAAGTGCGTTTTGCTTTGAGGCTGGAATTGAAAGTATCAAATAAAGGCTTTTGTCGAAGTGAAAGAGGGATGTCATTCCAGGTGGATGGATCAGAAACAGAGAAAGAGCAACGGTCAAAAGTGGTTTGTTTGAATCTGGGTGTTCGAAAGCACAAAATATCTGCGGCTGAACGAAGGGAACGGGATGGAGTATACAGGTGAAGACAGTTACAGAGATAAAAGAGTGCAGATTTGTGGAGACATTTGAAACAGAGGGTATTGATTTTATACTTCAGTCTTTGTGAGATAGGCAGCCAGTGAAGAGATCACAGAAGAGGAGTGATGTGTTCAGATTTTTTCTTTCTTGGGACCAGTCGTGCTGCAGAGTTTTGTATGCGTTGAAGAGAGTGGATAGGTGATGCTGGTAGGCCAGCCAAAATAGAATTAAGTAGTCTAAACGTGAGAGAATGAGAGATGTGACAAGCTTGGAACTTGCACCAGTGGACAGATACTTGCAAATTGGGCTTATGCGCCGTAATTGATAGTAGCAAGACTGGTAGGTCTGAGTGATTTTTTTAATATATATATATATATATATATATATATATATATAATATATAGAGATGAGAGAGAGAGAGAGAGAGAGAGAGAGAGAGAGAGAGAGAGAGAGAGAGAGAGAGAGAGAGAGAGTTTATTTTATTTTTATTTATTCATTCTTTTCTTTGGAGGATAATGGAACAAGCACTCAAGTGTATTTTTACCTCCACTCCCAATGTGTATGCGGTTTTATTTTGTCATCGGTTTCCACCGGCCCACAATGGCCTACTCTTTCAAAAAGCGGAACAGGATGTAACGTGTGCTCAAGATGTTCTGCGTGCGTTCGCACACGGGGCCTCGGTTTATAGTCTCATCCAAAGACTTTTGAGGAGAGTGGAGTCTGCACTGATGTTAACTCCAGGGGAAAAAATCCCCTTGAACGGGATTCGAACCCAGGTCGTCCGATTGCAAGCTCAATATTCTGACCATTAAGCTATCCCGTCCCGCGCGCACGCGTGTGTGTGTCTGCGTGTGTGCGTGCGTGCTGTTGGTGTTGTTGTTGTGTTGTTGTTGTGTTGTTGTTGTTGTTGTTCTTCTTCTTCTTCTTCTTCTTCTTCTTCTTCAATTGAAGGTCTATTCACATTCAGTGATATTATACACAAAAAGACAAACAATTCAGAAAAAAGTTAAGGAACTAACTACTGTAACTATAATATAATGAAAGAAAGTAATTTACTTCATGAATAACTGTATAAATAATTAAACTACAACAGATAAAATTATATACATCATGTATTCCACTAAAACAAAAAACAACAACAAAAGAACACTGGGGGGAGGGGGGGGGGGGGGTAACAATTTCGAGAACTATACCATGGTGGGTAGAATGCTTCTGCTTCAAATCAACAATAAATGACATACTTACTTGTGCAATAGCAAATTACTAACACAACTCTATTTCAACAGCAAAGCAATTTCCCAGACCAATGTACAGTTATTCAATACCTTATGCAAAGATCTCTCACAAATGGTGGAAGGTGCTTTTTTAAACACTTGACATTCCAAAAGAATATGAAGGTTTGAGATTGCTCCCACCACATACACAATGCACACTTCTAGAAAATGTTGTATGGAAAGCATTTAACTTCAGTCTATTAATAAGACTGGCCTTTGGCATGATTTATCTAACCCAAAACAAGAAGAGAGAAAGAAATTTAGGTCAAAAATAGAAGTGGTACCATTGGAGAACCTCGCATCTTCTTGTTTTTTCCTAACATGCTTCCAGCAAGCGCTTTCTATCAAGTTATAATTCTCATGAATTGACATTGGTATATTCAAGTGGACGGGATAGCTCAGTGGTCGGAGCACTCGCTTTCCCCCAGCCAAGTTAAGCAGCGTCGAGCGTGGTTACCAGTTGGATGGGTGACCGTTTGCGCGCCTTGGCTTCAGTACAGTTCCCCCAGTTCACCCAGCTGTAAATGGGTACCTGCCCTCTTTAGGGTCAGGGAAGGTAAAGCAGCGAGGGAGAGGAGATGGGCGCCGCCCTCAATATGCTGGCCCTAGAGAAGTGAGGTCTCTGACGCCTCGCTCCCCTACGACCTTATAGGTTATGGGACTCCTTTACCTTTCCTTTATATTCATGACAGCAGCAGAGTTTGAATGTGCTGCCGCATTTTTAGCTGCTCTATCAACCTTTTCATTCTAAAAGATATTGCAATGCGATTGTATCCAGCAAAAGGTGACACTAGTGCCTCTTAAAAGGAGAAAGTGTATAAGATGGTTTCTTTCAGTTATAAGATCATCTTTACTATTAGACCCAGTTTTTCTAAGAGATTGTAACACATATTTTGAAACGACACATAACAAAACCTGAAAAATAGCCTGGGGAAAGTCAACTAAGTAATGTAAAGCCATCAGAATGGCAGTTAGCTCTGCTGTAAAAATAAACGATTTTTTTCCAATATGGTACAATTTTTCAACCTTTAAGGAGGGAATGACGAAATCTGCACCTCCATTACGTCTATTTAGAAGAGATCCATTGGTATAGATTTTAAGATGTGAAGGGTAGTTATTTATTATGTGTTCTTTCACATGAATACTGAGAATGTGACTCCCTTTTTCTTTGTATCAATATCATAAGAAGCTCTTTGAAGTTCCCATGAAGGACTAGGAGATAATTGAGGTGTGGACAATTTCTTTTCTCTGGGATTAACTTTCGACTTTTCAAAAAGATCTGTTGTCAAAGTGTCAATTGTTGTAAGAGAACAAGTAGTTTTGGCTCTGTTAAGAAAATACTCGTCCAATCTCTGACAGATTTCATGTTTGATAATAATTTTCGGTAGTTGAGCTTCTTGTTATGTACTTAGCCAGCATCAATTGGCGATATTCATCCAAAGGCAAAACTCCTATTTCTTTGCAAAGACAAAGCATGTACCGGTACACCCAAAACAAGGCGAAAGACTATACAATCAAGACTTAAGGGTTTTTTCAGTAAATACTTTGGGGCATTAACAAAGACTTGTTGGTCATATGTCAGTTTAGAAGGAACACACCAAGGACAGTTCTAAGAACTGTGACGTCTTGGGCCCATTGCTGTTTACTCACTACTTTTAAAAGAATAATGTCTTTCTGGTTTCATTTAACAAATATTCAATATGATTACTCCATGTTTGTTTTGAAGTAAAATATATATCCAAAAAGTTAACAACAGATTTGTGCTCAAGATACCTGTCTTGGAGTTTGAACTTTGGTAAGGAAGGGGAATCCCTCCATTATTACAGAGTACAATGTTAGTTTTCTCTGGAGACAGTTTGAAACAATTTTCTACATTACGAGTACTACATTTGTCAAGCTCGAGCTCGTATACTTTCTTAATCTAATTTAATTGCCTTTTTAGTGTTGACTTTTTCACAGTTGTGTCCATCCACATGCAAAGGTCATCTGCATACTGAACAAGGAAAACATTATTCGATAATGATGATAATAATAATAATAATAATAATAATAATTATGATAATGATAATGATAATAATAATAATGTGTGGAATTTATATAGCGCTGAATCTTGTAAAGCAACAAATCAAAGCGCTCAGATGACAACTTTTTTGTGTGGCGATAACGAACTAGGAAGGTCATAAACCAAAATGTTAAAGAGATAAGGAGCAATAACAGAATCCTGTGGTATACCCATGTGAGGAAATTTTGGGTTGGAATGTGTATTTCCAATTTATGTCTCTGACATTTCTGCAGCTAAGAAAATTTTTAACATTTAAGTAAATATGTTCAGGCAAGCCAATAGATTTAAGTTTGTACAGTAATCGTGCATGCCAAACTTGGTCGGAAGCTTTATGGACATCAAAGAAAGTAGCAAGAATATTTTTTTCTTCACACAAACGGATGTTTCATTTGTGTAGTTAGCTTTACCAGATGATCAATACTTGACCTGCCTTTAGGGAAGCCTGCCTGATTAACTGAGAGTTCTTTATTCTTGTCACAGAAATACACCAGTCTATTCAAAATGCTTTTTTTCTATCAGCTTTCCTCAATGTGAATTAATACAATGGGTCTATAGCTGTTTTTGTCTTCTTTGGCTTTCCCTTGTTTCAATATAGGAATAATTAAAGACTGCTTCCATAATAGAGGGAGTGTACCTTCTGCCCAGCATTTTTTACATAATTCGTGTAACAGTGAAATCCAGTTATCAGGTAAATGTTTTAACATTTCATTAGAAACAGCATGTATTCCTACAGATGTCTTTTTATCACTAAGGGATTGAATGACATCTTTGACCTCTTGCAGAGTAATTGGAGCATTGATGTAATGTGAATCGTCAGAAATGGGATCATTATATATATATATATATATATATATATAATATATATATATATATATATATATATATATATATATATATATATATATATATATATATTCTTTTTTGCGTCAGCGCCTGGGGTTTATCACAGTTCTTGATTAAACCATGACGCTAGGGGCAACAGCAAAGTGAGAGGCTGTATGGCCAGTGGCTTTTCCACTCATGGAATTCCACTTTACAGCTTAGTCTTTCGTGATCGACTATGACTCTCTGACTAGGAGGCTTGACTGGCACAGTCCTTATGTGCTGCAGCCCTGGGGGCTAGTTGGCCTTTGGAGAACATCTCCAACGCTGACTGTCCTTATGCCCACTTGGCCGAGAGAGTGGGGATGTACTGTGGGCAAGGCATCTCCACTATAATCAAATTTCTGCCCAGTTTCCTAAACAGCAGCTGCCTCCTCTGCTGTTTTGGAGGTTATCGTCGCAAACGACGGACTAACATACATACATAATACATATATCTTTTTGCATTTCCTTACTTCTTAACATAATCTGTATTTGAGACAGACCATCATCCAGTTATCAGGTAACCATTTCAAAATTTATTGGATACAGCATCTATTCCTACTGATGTCTTTTTATCACTAAGGGATTGAATGACATCTTTGACCTCTTGCAGAGTAATTGGAGCATTGATGTAATGTGAATCATCAGAAGTGGGATCATTATATATATCTTTTTGCATTTCCTTACTTCTTAACATAATCTGTGTTTGAGACAGACCTTCATCACTCATCGTAGTAGCAAACATATCAATAAAAGCTTCACCTTTATCTGAATTAGTTGGGAAATCATTATTTTTAATTTTAATAGGATACTGGGGTAAACAAATTCCATGTTTCCTGTCATTAAAAAATGTTCCATAACTTTTGTAAATCTTTATGACTACTTACTTCTTTATTACAAAAAGCATACCAAAAATCACTCCTAGCCTGTGCTATGACCCTATCTGTGACTTTATCAAACCTCTTCAAACTAGCATGATTTTCTGAGGATTTATTTCTTAAGTGCTTTTTTAAGTAGAATTTCTTTTCATCTACAGCTTTCTGACAGGTTCCATTCCACCATATGTTACCTGTGTGTTTAGTAGATTTCACAGACGAAAAACTTTGGGATAGAATTATCAGAAGCTTTTAGAATACCTTCTATCAACTTTGCATAAAATTCATTTGTATCATCTTTTATTAAAATGCTTGTTTCTTGTAATCTCAAAAGAGACTGAAACTTGTCCCAATTAGCATTGCCATATCTATATTTTTGTACAATGTCGTTAACTTTGTCTGTTTGCACAGAGTAAGAGTAATTACAATTGGTGTGTGGTCACTTCCTAAAGTACCATTATGTGTTCCCCATTACAATAAGGGATAAGCATGGGTGAAACAGGGATAGATCAATAGCGCTAGCTCTTTGATTGGAAATATCAGGGATCTTTGTGATGATCCCCTCATTAAGCAGGTAGAGAGAAGTGTCCACAATGTTTTCTACAAACCGTTTGCTGGTGACAGTAATGCTTTCCTTTTCCCAGAAAGGGAGTGGGCATTAAAATCGCCAGCAACTAATCATTTATCATATAGTATATGAAGACATCGTACCCATTCTGTATTTTCTTCATTGGGATCTTTGGGCAAATATACAGAAATAAAATTGATGATTATATTGTTACTCATTTTCACTCGTGCTGCACAGGAATATTATGTTTGGAATATCAGGTGGCACAAGTAAAACACAAAGGTTATAATCTAAACTTTTATGTATGTAAATGGCTGCTTTTACTTTTTCGTTGTGATCCCTGTGTCCAATTACTGGTGGGTAGAAATAATCAGACAGTTTGGGTAATTTGAACATGGCATAATTCTAATTGAGTATGCCCTACATATGACTGTTCTCTTTGTGAAGATAATTTTGTCAAGACTATTAACAAAAAGGAGCAAGTAAACAAACAAACTATAACCAAGGTTAAGAAATGTAAATATAAAGGATGATAAACAAATGGGAGGAACTTTTATCATGAACCAAATTTACTTAATGGGAAAAAATATGTAAATAACAAGGATGATAAACAAATGGGAGGAACTTTTATCATAAACCAAATTTACTTAATGGGAAAATTTTTAAAAATTAGACTTTGGAAATTGATAAGTGACTATCAACAAACACAAGCAAGTAAGCAAACAAACCCAAACTGGCAGGACAGACCTTGTTAACAATGGAGTCATGCAGCAGAATCATAACTTGAGGAAGGTCTTGGGTTTTTTTAATGTTTGGTTTCCAAAGGCAGATTACTGCCTTGCAGGAGTGACACAATACCTCACTTGAATTTGCGATGTCATTGGTCTTGAAGTTTTGTGTTATATTTTTATCAGTTTGGTTTTTTATCTGGATTGGGGCTGAATCCTTTGTAGTAGGCATTTTGTGCAATGGTTGTTGATCTACATGCAATTGCAATGTAGATCTAGCGGCCTTTGCATAAGTAGGACAGTAGTTTTAGTAGTAAAGAAAAGATAAAGGTTTCCCATAACCTATAAGGTCGTAGGGGAGCGAGGGGTCAAAACCTTACTTCTTTAGGGGCCAGTATATTGAGGACAGCGTTCATCTACTCTCCCTCGCTGCTTTACTTTCCCTGACCCTAAAGAGGCAGGTACCCATTTACAGCAGGGTGAACTGGGGGACTGTACTGAAGCCAAGGTGGGCAAAGGGTCATCCATCCAAGTGGTAACCACGCTCGATGCTGCTTAACCTTGGCTGGGGGAAAGCCAGTGCTCCAACCACTGAGCTACGAGTTTTAGTAGTATGGGTCTGTATTTCCTTGTCATAATTGGGAGTCGGTCTTTTCATGTCTGTTTTCCATTTCCTAATTATATCATTTTGATGGCTAATAACATTTTCAAGCACTGAAACATGGACACAGAAATTGCTGATGATAGATTTTAAATCATGGATAACACTCACCATGTCAACTTTCTGCACTGCCCGCTAGATCCAAAGTGTTGTCCAGAGCCCTGTTGGTTTGCTTTTCCATGTTTCAAAACCCTCTTTTCGAAATTGGGGCTCTCACCCTTTGGTTTCTTCGTGGACCTTTCCCTTTAGAAGCTGGGGATGTTCCACGGCTTCCCGGGCCCTTTTTGATCGTGAGATTTGGCATAACTTATGGTAACTCGGGCTGGCTACTTTTAGATGTACACCATTTCCGCCACTTGAATCCGTCTGTGGCCTTTGCCTAACGCCTTCCACTTTAAGGTTAAAAAAGGGAAAAAAGGGGGAAAAAGAGAGAAGAAGGAGAGAGAGAGAGAGTTTAAAATCCCTGTGTGTGTGTGGGGTGTTATGAACGGGGGAAATAAAAGGCTTGCTGAAACCCCAAACTTGCTGAAAAATATGTACTCGTTGTTTTTTTCTAGGGCTTTTTCACCCAAAAAAGGATTTTTTTTACTTGAGGACACAGCTTAAAACAACTAAAAACAACAATTTTTCTTTTTCTTTGCAATTTTTCTTTTTCTCCCGGGGGCTTTATTCTGACACGGGATTGCCGGTCAATTTTTCCCTCCACTCATCTCTTTTCCACTGTCTTGGTCGACACCTCTCCCTCCCTTTTTTTCCCCTCCCCTTCCGCACACAGTAGTCCCCTCTAAAACCTAGGCCTTCCCCTTCCTCCTTCTCCCTTTCTTTTCTGCCTCCCTTCTCACTTTTCCCCCGCCCCCCCCTCTTCCTTTCCCTTGCTCTCCCTTCCTTTCTTCTACCCTTCATCCATTTTCACTTCTTACTTCACCCCCAGTTTTCTGACTTTATTTAAGTTTTGGGTTTCACCTATTCTGAAACGTTTTATTAATTTATCTTTCTTCACCAGAATTCTAGTTTTAAAAAATTTTTATTTTTATTTTAGCCTAAATTTTTGACTTTATTAATTTTGGTCTTTTGGCTTTACCTAAATTTTTTTCCGATTTTCCCGTGGGGGTCGTGGGCTTGTAGTAAAAAAACAATTCCCCCCGCTGGAAATTTTATGCTTTGGGAATTTCCCCTTTCCCCTCCTCTCTCCTCTCGTCCCCTCTCTTCCTCCCTTCCCTCCCCCCCTCCCTCTCTCCTTTTCTCCTCTCTCTTCTCCTCCCTCTCTTCTCCCTCTCCCCTTTTTCTCCCTCTTTTCTCACCCCCCTCTCTATTCTCTAAACAACACTTCTTAATATTTTTCAACATAATAACAATGAAAAATCGAAGTCCCAAAAAACCAAGAACTAAAACAAATTTGGCCAAGAAAAAAAATCCCACAAAACCCACAACCATTTTATCTGTTTCTGAGGGCTACAAATTACCTGACTCCCCTCAAACAATCAAGTACGCTGGGCTTTATGGAATAGATGGCGGGGAAAACTGAAAAACTCACCCAGTATTTTGACACCGACACTATCAAACCTTTGTCTTCAAGAACTATTTTTCCCCAAAGCCTTCAAAAAGCAAGGTGATCCGGCCACAAATCTGGAGACACTTCGATCCCTCAAATTTAAAGGCCAATACTTTTTTATCTTTCCTTTCAAAACCCTTGGAAAAACATATGAATAAAAAAAAATTTCCCTCAATAGATATTAAAACTTACTTTACCAAATCAGCTGGATTTGAAAAAAACACTCGGGCCATACGCATTAACCAGTCTTGTAACAATTTTCTTCAAACATTAATGACAATAAATTTTTTGGAGTATTATTTGTAGATTTTTAAAAAAAACATTTGAACAATTGACTGCAGACTTCCATTAAAAAGCTAGACTTATATAATACTCTACAAATACTCCTTTTAACTTTTTGCTTCTTATTTTACAAACAGGCCCAAAAATGTGTTTTTTAAAAGCTAAAGTCCACATCCCCACTAAAAACCCCTTCATTATGGAGTACCACAGGGGTCCATCTTAGGGGCCAAAACCTTTTCATTTTACTAAATGAAACCTTTTTTCTCCATACAAAAACTAAATGCAAAACTTTTTGCTGAGAACACAACCATACATACAAGCCAACCGACATTAACTCCTTGCAAAAAACATTGCAAAATAACCCCTGAAACCATCTTGTTCCCAAAAGGGCTGAACTAAATCCCAGACCAAAACACCCCCAAAAAAAAAAAAGCATCTTATCACTACCAAAACAAAAGCGACAAAATCTATCTCATAAATTTTCTCCAATCCATATTGAAAAAAAGGGGGCAAAAGAACAACCCTCACCCCCAAATTTTTAGGGTAAAAAATTATTGAAAAATTTTAAGATTAAGCCCTTTAAACCCCTTTGGGATTCTGCAATGCCCCAAAAACTATGAAAAACCCTTATTTAAATTTATAAAAAGTTCTCTAAACTGGTTTTTTTCCCGAAGAAGACTACCCTTTCTAAAATGGATTTAACTCAGTTTTTAAAAAATTTTTTTCCCCCACACCAAAGACTAAATTTTAAAAAAGGCAAACAATTTTGTTTTTAAAAAAATGACAGGAACTTTTCCCTCATTTCCCTTTAAAAAAACAATTCCCAAAAGAAACATTCCCTAAAATTTCTGAAAAGGGCCCAAATGGGCCCCAAACCCAAAATAGATTTTTTCAAAAACTAGCTTACTTTACTCAGGCCCCTGTGCTGTGGGAAATCCCTTCCGACTCATTAACAACACCAATCATTTAAAAAACTTCAAGAGTAAATTTTTTTTATCCACTTTATGCATCAAAAAAAAAATCCAAAAATTGAATCTGGGTTTGGGAAAAAAAGTAAATAAAACCCCCCCTTGCATTATACCCCAAAAATTTTCCTCTCCCCTCTCCCCCCCCCCCCCCCCCCCCCCCCCCCCACCCCCCTCCCTTTTCTACTCTTCAATCTCTTTTCTCTCTCCCTCTCTCCCCTCTCTGTTTAAGTGTGGGGTTTTTTTAAAATTTTATATCGCTATTTGGTTTAAATTTAAAAATGACTTTCCCAAAAAAGAATTTTCCCCCTATCCTACTTTTTTATAATGACTCTAGGACGATCTTAACATGTACAATGTTTTTAAACCCCAGTGAGTTCTAATGGTGATTGTGTTTATGAAAAATTTAAAAAAATAATTTATTATCATATGGGGTTTAAAATGCACTGGGCTCCCTCCTTTTCTCATCCTTTTCTCTCTCCTCTTTTCCCCCTCCAATTCCCCCCCCCCTTTTCCTCTTCTCCTCCCTCTCTCTCTCTCTCCCCTTTTATTAAAATTTGCTTATAGATTTAAAAAGGTCCCATTTTTTAAAATTTGTATCCCTTTTAATGCCTTTTTTCAAAATTTTAAAAAAAAAAAACAAAAACGCGAATTTTTTTTTAAAACTTTTTTGGGGAGAAAAATAAAACCCAAACCAAAAAGGGAAATAAAAAAGAAAAAAAAAATTTTTAGTTGAAAAAGAATGCCCCCCCCCCGGGCCCCCCCCCCGGACCAAAAACCCCCCCCCCTAAGTTTTATTTTTAATGTTTAAACCCCCCCCCCCCCTTTTCCCCCCCCCCCTTGAAAAAGGAATGCCCCCCCCCCCCCCCCCCAAAAATTGGGGCCCCCCCCCCCCCCCCTTCCCCCTTCCCCCAAATAAATTTATTTCCCATTGGGAGTTCCCCCCCCCCCCCCCCAATTTCCCCCCCCGTTTTCCCCCCCCCCCCCCCCTCCCATACCCAACCCCCCCAAATGAACTTTTGCCCCCCCCCCCCCCCCCCCTTTCCCCCCCCCCCCCCCCCCTTCCCCCCTTTATTTCCCCCCCAAAATTGAAACCCCCCCCCCCCTCTCCCCTCTCCCTCTCTCCCCTCTCCTCCCTCTCTCCTCCTCTCTCTCTCTCCTCTCCCTTTATATTTGCTATAGATTAAGGGTCCGTTACAATTATATCCCGTTGATGCTTATCAGATTAAATTTTTCAGTCTCTCCCTAAATTGACTGTATTTGAGATTCATGAATGTTTTATTTTGATATCTTGTTTTGAGCGTACCAGTTATGTATGGCTAATTCCAAAATGCAGATGTCCTTCTCTATACTATACATGATATCATAAAGATTTTTATGTTGATATTGATGCATGGTGTAGTGCGTGCGCGCGCGCGTGCGGGTATGTGTGTGTGTGGTGTGTGTGTGTGTGTGTGGTACGTGTGCATGGGGATGCAAATTGCTTCTACAATATTTGTTTCATGTAGTTCACTATTGCTGTTGCCTCCCATAAAAGCACAAAGAACTTTTGCCGTTTCTTTTCTGTTAGCCAAAATGAAACTATTTACGGTTTGTTCTCCTTTATTTATAGTGGTTTTTGCTTGTTTGGTTCTGTTTTGGTTTGGGTTTGGGTTGTTGTTGCTTTTTTGAGGGGGACTATTTGGTTGTTCCCTCTCCCCTTGTTGTTGCCGTTTTTGTTTTGCTCTGTTCTTGCCATTTTTTTCGGTTGTTTCTGTGTTTTCTGCTCTGCTTTCTTTCTTACTTGTTGCTACTTTTTTTTTTCTTTTTTTTCTCTCTCTCTTTTTTAGGTGATTTTTTGTGGGGATTTTTGTGTAGATATTTTTCCCGTAAGCTGTGTAAGTGTATTGCTATGGGCTTTATTTTATTTATTATCATATATACCCTTTAAAGGGGTGAGGACTGGATGTAAAAAAGCACATGGGTGCTTATTCATTATCCTCGAAATGAAAGAATTCTCTCTCTCTCTCTCTCTCCTCTCTCTCTCTCTCTCTCTCTCTCCTCTCTCTCTCTCCTCTCTCTCTCTCTCTCTGTATAATTGTGAATTTTTACTTGTATATGGCTATTGTGTTATTGAAAAATGACTTTTTGGTGTTTGTTCTCCTTTAATTTTATGGAGGTTCTGCTTTGTTTGGTTCTGTTTTGGTTTGAGGTTGTTGTTGTTTGTTGTTGTTGTTGTTGAGGGGAACTACGGGGTGTCACCTCTCCTCTTGTTGTTGTTGCCGCTTTTGTTTTGCTCTTGGTTCTTGCTATTTTTTCGGTTGTTTCTGTGTTTTCTGTTTTGCTTTCTTCCTTACTTGTTAGTACTTTTTTTTCTTTTTTTTTCTCTTCAGTGATTTTTGTGGGGATTTTGTGTAGATTTTCCTCCCGTACACTGTTAAGTTATTGCTATAGGCTTATTTTATTTTATTATCATATATATCCTTAAGGGCGGGGACTGGATGTAAAAAAGCACATGGGTGCTTATTCATTATCCTCGAAATAAAAGAATTTGTCATTGTCATTGTCATTGTCATTCTCTCTCTCTCTCTCTCTCTCTCTCCCCTCTCTCTCTCCCCTCTCATCTCTCTCCTCTCTCTTCTCTCTACCCCCTCTCTCTCTCTCTCTCTCTCTCTCTTTCTGCCTTGTTCCTTTTCTTCTTTTCACCTCCTTCTTGTCAATGTTCTGTCGTTTTGGTCCATTCTCCTGCCTTTGTTTTTTCTCTCTCCAAAAAGACTTCAAAGATATTCTCTCCCATGCTGAAGTCGGATGTGCTGGGCCTGACTTGTCAGGCGCTTAACGGCAGCGCAACACGTTTTTGCTCATAATCATAACAGATAACAATAGTTGCTGTCTGAGCGTTCGACGACGAAGAAGAAAGAATTCTGATTTTATTTGTTTAAGTTTTAACCTTCAGCCTAGACTTCTTGATCACTGTGAAACCAAACAGATGCAGACGTAGTCAAGATTTGATTTCATCTGGTTTATTGCTCCAAAGACCGCTGAGGCCCTGCCAGGGATATTGTTCTAAACTACTTCAATGTAGCACAAAGTCACAGTTCAAAGCGTATCTTCAATACTGAGTTCCATAAGGCAACTAAGACGAAGCAGTACCGAGGATGTCATCAAACTTGTTCAATGTCTCTTCCTCGGAAGAAAACAAGCATCAAAAATATATTTTAAAGAAATCTTCAAACCACTAAAAAAAATAAAATAAAAAAAGGTAAATATGTAAAGAGAAATTTACATTAAAAAAAAGAAAAAATTTACAAATAACTTTGCCAAAAAAAATGACAATTTGAAAAGAAAAGAAATGGAAACAGGAAGGGTAGGAATCCACAATCATTGTATGTAGCTATTCGAGGGTTGTGGTTGACCATTTGTGAAATGATAGCTGATTTTCATAGCAACATAGATATATTTTTTGTTGTTGTTATGGTTCTTGTAGATGATGGAAGAACTGGAGCCCTGACGATGACGTGGCCAGGTAAGGCGTGGCTTGCTTCATTCCGTGTCGTCTGCTTCCATCAGCCCTAAAATGCACATGCCATGATGTTTGTTAGTAACACAGTCAGTCACCCAGCTCCATATTATGTCATATAATTATCTGCAGTTTACACTTTTCTGCTACATCATGCCAAGATTCTGTTAGTACATGTCAGTCACAATGAATTTCTATATGTTAATATCTATCAACCTTGCTGATACACTATGACCAGTTAGCATAGAATATTATTATGTCAAGATTTTGCTAGTAAATAATATAACAATAATATTTTATTAAAAAATATTTTAAATAAAAAAAATAAAATAAAATAAAGAATAATAATAATACATGGAATTTATATAGCGCTGTATCTTGCAGAAAACAAATCAAAGCACTTAGTACATATTATTAGTCACAACAAAATTTTAATTTATATACGTAATATCCATCGATCTTGCTTGATACACAAGGACCTGTTTTGCACAAAGTATTATGTCAAGACAGGCTGCAACTCACATCAGTGTTTAGACAAGAAAATAAATCGGAATGTGGCTACCTTAAATTAATGGTGGGGGGTAATAACGGTCACATATTTATGCAAAATCTCACCAGTGGTGAGTAATCCTTGGAACTCCAGCAAGGAACGGCAAAAACAACAGAAAATACGTATGATCAACACTTCACTGCTGAACTGGCTTAATGCCACTCGACATAGTAGGACCTGCACTGTTTCTGAGTCAGTTTAGCGATGTTCTGGGTCACTTTTCTGGGTCACTTTAGCGATGTTCTGGGTCACTTTTCTGGGTCACTTTAGCGGTGTTCTGGGTGGCTTTAGCGGTGTTCTGGGTGGCTTTAGCGGTGTTCTGGGTCGCTTTAGCGGTGTTCTGGGTCACTTTAGCGGTGTTCTGGGTCACTTTAGCGGTGTTCTGGGTCACTTTAGCGGTGTTCTGGGTCACTTTTCTGGGTCACTTTAGCGGTGTTCTGGGTCACTTTTCTGGGTCACTTAAGCGGTGTTCCGGGTCACTTTTCTGGGTCACTTAAGCGGTGTTCTGGGTCACTTTTCTGGGTCACTTTAGCAGTGTTCTGGGTCACTTTAGCGGTGTTCTGGGTCACTTTAGCGGTGTTCTGGGTCACTTTTCTGGGTCACTTTAGCAGTGTTCTGGGTCACTTTAGCGGTGATCTGGGTCACTTTAGCGGTGTTCTGGTCTGGGTCACTTAAGCGGTGTTCTGGGTCACTTTAGCGGTGTTCTGGGTCACTTTAGCGGTGTTCTGGCGGTGTTCTGGGTCACTTTAGCGGTGTTCTGGTCTGGGTCACTTAAGCGGTGTTCTGGGTCACTTTAGCGGTGTTCTGGCGGTGTTCTGGGTCACTTTAGCGGTGTTCTGGGTCACTTTAGCGGTGTTCTGGGTCACTTTTCTGGGTCACTTTAGCGGTGTCACTTAAGCGGTGTTCTGGGTCACTTTAGCGGTGTTCTGGGTCACTTTAGCGGTGTTCTGGGTCACTTTAGCGGTGTTCTGGGTCACTTTAGCGGTGTTCTGGGTCACTTTAGCGGTGTTCTGTTCTGGGTCACTTTAGCGGTGTTCTGGGTCACTTTAGCGGTGTTCTGGGTCACTTTAGCGGTGTTCTGGGTCACTTTAGCGGTGTTCTGGGTCACTTTAGCGGTGTTCTGGGTCACTTTTCTGGGTCACTTTAGCGGTGTTCCGCGACGCCTGGTCTGATCCAAACTGAACAAGAACACACTAGTGTGGAATGTTTGAGTTCTCGGAGTGTGTGTGTGGGGGGGGGGGGGGGGGGGGGGGGGTAAAAAAAGTAAATAATTTTTTTTTAATTCTAAAGGAAATTAAAATTGGGATGGTTTCCTTTGTTATGCGCATGCACACACATACACACACATACACACACATACACACACAAGGGAGGGAATAGCCTAGTGATTAGAGTGATGTCTTCGTGATCTGCTGAACAGGGTTCGATTCTCATTCAAGAGGATTTTTCCTCATGAGTTAACATCAGTGCCGACTCCACTGTCCCCAAAAAACCTTCCGATGAGACTATAAACCGAGGCCCCGTGTGCAAACGCACGCAAAACATCTTGCGCACACGTTAAAACCCGTTCCGCTTTTCGAAAGAGTAGGCCATTGTGTGCCGGTGGGAACGGATAACAAAATGTACAAAACTGCATACACACGGGGACTGGATGATAAAAGCACATGAGTGCTTATTCCATTATCCTCGATATAAAAGAATAACGCGAACACACACACACGCGAACACACACACACGCGAACACACACACACACGCGAACACACACACACACACAACACACACACACACACACACACACACACACACACACACACACACACACACACACCACACACACACACACTCTCTCTCTCTCTCTCTCTCTCTTCTCTCTCTCTCTCTCTCTCTCTCTCTCTCTCTCTCTCTCTCTCTCTCTTCTCTCTCAAAGTAATGTTGGTTGGTCTTTGGTTTGTTTCTTTTGTTGTTGTTGTTGTTGTTGTTGTCGTTGTTGTTGTTGTTATTTTGTGGGTTTAGTTGTTTGGGGGTTAGAATTCTTTTTGGTATTAAGCGAACATCTTTTCTTTATTCTGTTATATGTAGCCTATGAAATTGACTGTGACAAAAATGAAGGAAGCGTTAAAGATCTGAAATGTTTGATTTAAAACAAACGATGTTTGGAAATCACAACTTTGTTGTTACCACAACTGTAATCATGTTTATTAGATTGCTAAACTGAATTAGTCTACTACATTGTCTTGAGCTTATCCTAAGCAGATTGTTATTGCTCTCAATATGTGGGGGAACGGGATAGCCTAGTGGTTAGAGTGATGCGCTCGCGATCTGATGACTCGGGTTCGATTCTCGTTCAAGAGGACTTTTTTCCTCTGGAGTTAACATCAGTGCCGACTCCACTCTCCCCAAAAGTCTTTCGGATGAGACTATAAACCCAGGCCCCGTGTGCGAACGCACGCAGAACATCTTGCGCACACGTTAAAACCCGTTCCGCTTTTCGGAAAAGTAGGCCATTGTGTGCCTGTGGGAACGGATGACAAAATTTACGGAACTGGATACACACGGGGAATGGATGTTTTTAAAAAAAGCACATGCGTATTTATTCCATTATCCTCGAAATAAAAGAAAGAAAGAAAGAAAGAAACATGTATAATCCCTCTGTTCTCTGACAAAAGATCTATTTAAACCGATAATGTCAATCTTTTTCACTGCTAACTTCAAACAACCCAGCTACCTTGCTGCATAATTGATCACCGAGACACCTCATGCAGATACACAAAAACACAAGAGCATGCACTATTGGAATGAACGTGCGAGCATGCATACATGCCAAGACACAGGGATCAAGATGCTTTGCTCACAGGCGCTACAAAACCAAGACACTGACCTCATGAAGACTTGTCTTTCAAGACAAGACCCAGAGGAAAGGTGGGGGAAGGGGGGCAGGGGAAAGGGGTGGGGGGGGGGGGGGCTGACCACCAGTTTCTCTCATTGGCAACATCACCGAATCCTGTAGCATGAAAAAACAAAACAAAAAGAATCCTGTGGCATGAAAAAAAATCCTATGGCATGGAAAAAAATTCCTGTGGCATGGAAAAAAAAAATAATAATAATAATATATGGAATTTATATAGCGCCAAATCTTGTAAAACAAACAAATCGAAGCGCTTGCACTCAAATCATTTACGCGCATGCAACTTTCCTCAAATATAATAAAGAACATATTTCAAATTTATGCACGTGTATGTACACACACACACACACACACACACACACACACACACACACACACACACACACACACACACACACCGCGAACACACTTAGGAGATGAAGAATGCTGTTGAAAAGTAGAGACGGATATGAGGGGGGAAGTGTCAGGTAGGAAATAAGTGTGTTTTGAGGCTGGATTTGAAGGTATCAAGTGAAGGCTTTTGTCGAAGTGAAAGAGGGAGGTCATTCCACGTGGACGGACCAGAAACAGAAAATCCTGTAGCATGGAAAAAAAGAAAAGAAGAATCCTGTGGCAGCCTGAGAATCCATGAAGAGGTCAGCAGTACAGGGCAGTACAGCCAAGACCGGAGGAGGAGCACATGGAGAAGGAAGGAAGGAAGGAGGAGCATGTGGGTGTCATTGGGTGTGGCGGCTAGCACCGAACCTGGGGATGCCGACAGGTGAGCCAGGTGAGCCAGGTGAGACGTCACATTCTTGTCCTCCACAGTCTTGCCCCACATCAAGGAGTCCTGGGCAGGCTCCTAGGAGCCAGGTGGTCAGAAGGCTGTGGTGCTCCTGGTCAGAGGGTGACTGACAGTACAGGTGAGGGTTCAAACCTCCCAGGAGTTGTCTGTTCCGGTGGGTCCAACCCCTCCCCCTCCGCACCCCCCCCTCCCCCCCCCCCCCCCCCCCCCCCCCCCCGCCCCTTCGTTCCTCCGCTAGAGCTCTGAGGTTCACCAATGGATGAGAGTTTGCCTATGCGACCGTTTTTACCCACCATGAAGGTAGCCGTATTCTGACTTCGGAGAATGTGTCTAAATGCATCGGTGTGCATGCGGTTGTTTGTTTGCTGGGTTTGGGTTGGTTATGTTTTGTTGGGTTTGGTTGGTGGGTTTTTTTTTTTGTATGTTTGGTTGTGGTTTTGTTTTTGTTGTGGGTTGTTGTTGTTTCTTTTGGGGGGGTGTTTTTTTTTCAAAAAAGAAAAACATTGTCATCCTTTCGAAAAGGCGCGAAATGGCCTACTCTTCCAAGAGGAGGAACAGGATTTAATGTGTGCTACAAGATCTTCTGCGAGCATTTACACAGGGCCTAAGTTTTTAACCTCATCCGAAGGACTTTTGGGGGGTGGGGGTGGGGGGGATACCGAATACTGACATGAATGACGGGATATTTAACGTGTGTAAATATTTGATCTTCTACACACGAGTATGTACACGAAACATGAACAATATAGACCTAAGGGGTGGACGTCCAGCCCTCTATCCGCTCTTTTTATCATTTATTTGTTTTGATACCGCGGCAGATTTCTCTGCGTGAAATTCGAGCTGCTCTCCCCAGGAAGAGGGCATCGCCACAAGAGCAGCGCCACCCATTTCTTTTTTCTTTTTCCTGTCTGCAGCTGTATTTGTTCCCTAACAGAAAGGCATTTTTCTACAGAATTTTGCCAGGGAAAACTCCTTTGTTGCCGTGGGTTCTTTTACGTGCACTGAATAATTTTGTGTAACACAAGGGACCTCGGTTTACCGCCTCATCCGAAAGATTAGCACCCAGACTACCACTCATGGTCTAATGGATAGGGGGGTGGGGGGATGGGAGGGGGTAGGAGGGGATGGGGGTGGCCCAAACGGGGATCAAACCACCGCATACTTCTGACCCGGACTTTTCGCTTTCTAGGCAGGCGCGTTACCCCTAGACCACCAATCCCCTCAGCCATGATGTCCATCCATCTTGTGTGTTTTAGGGTTTTTCCCCTCGTGGATGCAATGGGGGATCGGTGTTCTTGAGGTAAGGCACCTGACTGGAAAGCGAAAAGTCTGGGTTTGAAGTGTGTGGTGGTTTGATGTCAACATCTCTTTATTCGCTCAGAACCACAACTTAGCAGCAATACATAAACATGAATGAGTACAACAAGCCATTATAGTGTGAGGTGGTCTGATCCCCGTTTGTACCCAAAACTCCCCCACCCCCACCCACTAGCCCGTGAGCAGCAAGTCTGGGTGTGTTAGTCTTTAGGATTGAGACGATAAACCGAGGTCCCGAGTGTAACACGTGCACGTAAAAGAACGGGATAGCTCAGTGGTCGGAGCACTCGCTTTCCCCCAGCCAAGTTAAGCAGCGTCGAGCGTGGTTACCAGTTGGATGGGTGACCGTTTGCGCACCTTGGCTTCAGTACAGTTCCCCCAGTTCACCCAGCTGTACATGGGTACCTGCCCTCTTTAGGGTCAGGGAAGGTAAAGCAGCGAGGGAGAGGAGATGGGCGCCACCCTCAATATGCTGGCCCTAGAGAAGTGAGGTCTCTGACGCCTCGCTCCCCTACGACCTTATAGGTTATGGGACTCCTTTACCTTTACCTACCTAAAAGAACCCACGTTGAAAAGAGAGTTTTTCCCTTGCAAAAATTATGTTGTGTGGTGTGATATAGTGTAGTATGGTGTGGTGAGGTGTGGAATGGTGTGGTGTGGTGTAGTAGTGAGGTGTGGTGTGGTGTGGTGTAGTGTGGTGTGATGTGGTGTAGTAGTGAGGTGTGGTGTGTGTAGTGTGGTGTGGTGTGGTGTGTGTAGTGTGGTGTAGTAGTGAGGTGTGGGTGTGGTGTGTGTAGTGTGGTGTGAGTGTGTGTGTAGTAGTGAGGTGTGGTGTGTTGTAGTGTGTGTGATGTGGTGCTGAGTGGTGTAGAGTTGTGTTAAGTAGTGTGGTGTTTTTGTAATGAGTGGTGTAGTGTGGTGTGTTTGTAGTGGAGTGGTGTGGTGTGTAATGTAGTGTGGTGTTGTGCTGTGTGGTGTAGTGTTGTGCTGTGTGTTGTAATGAGTGGTGTGATGTGATGTGTAGTTGTGTGGTGTAGAAGTGCTGTGTGGTGTAGTGTTGTGCTGTGTGGTATGGTGTAGTGTGTAGTGTTGTGGAGTATGGTGTAGTGTAGTGTTATGTTGCGATGTGATGTACTGTTGTTTGGCGTGTTATGGTGTGGTGTGGTGTAATACAGTATAGTATAGAGAAGTATAGCATGGTGTAGTGTAGTGTAGTGTAGCTATGTTGTCTTGTATTACGTCTTATTATATTGCATTACATTGTAGTGGAGTGTGGTGGGATGTGATATAGCGAACAGTACAAAGGTAAAAGGTAAAGGTGTCTCATAACCTATAAGGTCGTAGGGGAGCGAGGCGTCAGAGACCTCACTTCTCTAGGGGCCAGCATATTGAGGTTGGCGCCCATCTCCTTTCCCTCGCTGCTTTACCTTCCCTGACCCTAAAGAGGACAGGTACCCATGTACAGCTGCGTGAACTGGGGAACTGTACCGAACGGTCACCCATCCAACTGGTAACCACGCTCGATGCTGCTTAACCTTAGCTGAGGGAAAGCGAGTGCTCTTACCTCTGAGCTATCCCCCCCCCCCCCCTCCCCCCCCCGTTGCGGTATGTAACGTTAGGGTAGGTATGGTATGATGTTTTTGTGTGGTGTAGTGCATTACATTGTGTTGTATTACTTTGCACTACATTGCATCGTACAGTACTGTATTCAGTTGTGTTCAAATTATCGTATTGTATTATATTGCATTGTACTGCATTCCATTGCCTTGTATTGCATTGTGTTGTAATGCAATTGTGTTGTATTGCATTGTATTGTTTGGTATTGTATTGTACACCACTCTTACTTAGTCACTACAGATTTCTCTGTGTGGAATTTTTTTGAATGCTCTCCCTAGGCACAAAAAATGTCGCCACATGAGCAGCGCCACACTTTCGTTTTCCTTTCCTTCTTTCCTTAAAAAAAAAAAAAAAATTTCTCCATGTTCAAATCTTTTTCTAATCTTTTTTTTATATTTTTTTTTAAAGTTTTGCCAGGGGCAGCTCTCTTTTTGCTGCAGGTTGGGTGGGTTTTTTTTTTTGTTTTTTTTTTTGGGGGGGGGGGGTATGTGCACGTAATGTGTGTTGGACAAGAGATCTTTTATTATTCATCTGAAAGACTAGCACCCAGACCACCAGTCATGGTAAAGCGGGAAAGTTGGGGTTCACACTCCCTGGACTCGAACCCGTAGGGCTCCGTCTCTGAAGGGCTGCCTCCTGTCCAGTCCCCCAGTCCACACGGCCCAGCGTGCCCCTTTCCTCTCTCTTGTCTTGTACTTACACACAGTCATGCAGACAATGGAAAATGCATGTTGAGGTTGCTGGTGGTGGTGGTGGTTGTTTACACTATAGCTGTCAATGTTCACTAAGCTGTGGGCATGAAAACAAGCCCCTGCCCAAAAACCAACAACAAAAAACAAAACACATGCACGCACACAACACACTCCACTCTCTCTCAAAAAGTCCTTCAGATGAGACTATAAACTGAGGTTCCGTGTGCGAACACACGTAGAACATCTTGCGCACACGTTAAAACCCGTTCCTCTTTTCGGAAGAGTAGGCCATTGTGTGCCGGTGAGAACGGATGACGAAATGTACAAAACTGCATACACACGGGGACTGGATGAAAAAAAGTACATGAGGGCTTATTCCATTATCCTCGAAAGAAAAGAATTTTTTTTTTTAAAGGAAAAAAAAAGAAAAATAACTCAGCATGTACCTATTGTGGAAACAAACACAAAAAAGAACAAAAAAAGCAAATTAACAAACAAAAGTGTGGAACCCCCCCTCCCCCCCCCCCCAACAACCCCACCACAACCACCACCCCCATCCCACCAAACAAAAAAAAATAACCCAACACTCAACTACAACCCTACCCTACTACATGTACTTGACATTTCACCACAGCAGTGAGTTCTGCCGTTTGGTACCGTAGTTGCCCAGTGGATGGATTGCCAAGAAAACACAAAAAGGAGGAGGAGGACAGAGAGACAAGTGGAGAGGAAAAAACGAGGCCACGAAAAATCATAACAGGCAGATGTCAAGACAAAGAGGCGAACACGCGCAAAACTGCACGCACATAAAAAAAAAAACTCCACACAAAAAATCGACAAAAGGATAAAAATGAGAGTTACACTATACTGATGACAGCAGTTTTCCAAGGTAAGGTTGAGGGCAGAAGAAAGAAGAAAAAGACCACCAACATCCTACATTGCCAACAACATCACTGAGATCAGTGGTCTGGGAGGAGGGCTACAGGAGATGGTTAGAACTCAGCAGAGAGAGAGAGAGAGAGAGAGAGAGAGAGAGAGAGAGAGAGAGAGAGAGAGAGAGAGACAGAGAGCCAGAGAGAGAGACAGAGAGAGAGAGAGAGAGAGAGAGACAGAGACAGAGAGAGAAGAGAGAGAGAGAGAGAGAGAGAGAGAGACAGAGAGAAGAGAGAGAGAGAGAGAGACAGAGAGAGAGAGAGAGAGAGAGAGAGAGAGAGAGAGACAGAGAGAGAAGAGAGAGAGAGAAGAGAGAGAGAGAGAGAGAGAGAGAGAGAGAGAGAGGAGAGAGAGAGAGAGAGAGAGAGAGAACCTTGGTGGCATTGCGTGGAGCTCCTATCATTCATACCGATGATGGATCCATGATGGTGTTTGGGTCAGTCTTGTAGAAAATTATAGTATTTGGGTCAGTCTTGTAGAATATAGCATTTGGGTCAGTACTTGTAAAAGATTATAGTATTTAGGTCAGTCTTATAGAAAATACTATTTGGGTCAGTCTTGTAGAAGATGATAGTATTTGGGTCAGTCTTGTAGAAAATGATAGTATTGGGGTCAGTCTTGTAGAATATAATAGCATTTGGGTCAGTCTTGTAAAAGATTATAGTATTTAGGTCAGCCTTATAGAAAATACTATTTGGGTCAGTCTTGTAGAAGATGATAGTATTTGGGTCAGTCTTGTAGAAGATGATAGTATTTGGGTCAGTCTTGTAGAAGATGATAGTATTTGGGTCAGTCTTGTAGAAGATGATAGTATTTGGGTCAGTTTTTATAGAAAATGATATAAGCATATGGTTCAGGTTTAGCGAGGGCAATAGCATTCAGGTCAGTCTTGTAGAGTAGTTTTGGGGTCAGTCTTGTAAAAGAAAATAATATTTGGGTCGGTCTTGTAGAAGATGATAGTATTTGGGTCAATCTTCTTGAAGATAATAGTTTTTGGGTTGGTCTTGTATAAGACAAAAGTATTTGGGTCAGTCTTATAGAGGAAGATACTATATGGGTTAATCCTCCAATTCTCTTTTGGCTGGTCTGCCAGCATCACCTATCCACTCCCTTCAACGTGGTATACACAACTCCACAGCTCGACTAGTCCTCAGAAAGAAAAAATCTGAGCACATTACCCCTCTCTTGCGATCTCTCCACTGGTTGCCTGTGCCACAGAGAGTTAACTATAAGATCAGTACCCTCTGTTACAAATGTCTCCACAAAACAGCACCCGCCTACCTCTGTGAATGTCTTCACTTGTACACTCCATCACATTCCCTCTGCTCTGCTGCAGATACCTTGTGCTTACGAGCACCCAGATTCAACAAATCCACTGTCAGCTGTCGCTCTTTCTCCATTTCTTGTCCATCGACCTGGAATGACCTTCCCGTCTCTCTTCGCTAAAAGCCTACTTATGACACTTTTAAATCCAGCCTCAAGACATAACTTATTTCAAACCTAAGACTTTACCCTCCTGTTTTATCTCATATCTGTTTCTGCCTTCAACAGCCTAAATCCCATCACCCTGCTAAAGTGTATAACCTTCATGTGTGTGTGTGCGTGTGTGTGTGTGTGTGTGTGTGTGTACATTTGACTTTGAGTCATTTAAGCTATTAATTGTTATTGGTTGCATGACTGTAAGAACAGGTTGAATGCAAGCGCTTTGATTTGTCTTTGCAAGATATAGCATTATATAAATTATTACTATTCAAGATATAGCATTATATAAATTATTATTATTATAGTATCTTGGTAATCTTGGTGAGAAATTTGATGGTTGCTCTTCCAAATCTAAGTGAAATGTTACATATTGTGACACACACAAAATATATATGTAAAGTAAAGGTAAAGGAGTCTCATAACCTATAAGGTCGTAGGGGAGCGAGGCGTCAGAGACCTCATTTCTCTAGGGCCAGCATATTGAGGGCGGCGCCCATCTCCTCTCCCTCGCTGCTTTACCTTCCCTGACCCTAAAGAGGGCAGGTACCCATTTACAGCTGGGTGAACTGGGGGAACTGTACTGAAGCCAAGGCGCGCAAACGGTCACCCATCCAACTGGTAACCACACTCGACGCTGCTTCACTTAGCTGGGGGAAAGCGAGTGCTCCGACCACTGAGCTATCCCGTCCCCTATACATGCAGAAAAAGATATACATGCAGAAAAAGATACATGCACACACATGGCATACACAGACAGAAATACATGCATATCCATGCCACACAGTCATGTGATCACATACATGGAACCCCCACCCCCCCAAACAACAACCACAATAACAAACTAAAAACCCTCAAAATCAAAACAAAAAACCATACCATATGGTAACCAAAACACACAGCATGAAACAGCCACAAAAACCAAACAATCACAAACAAAACAAAATCACAACAAAACCACTCTGGGAATCATTTTTCAGTTTCAATTTTTATTTTTTTGCTTATTGATTTTGTTCACTCTGTTGTTGTTGTTTAATATTGCATGTTTGTTGCTTACATTGTTTGTTTTTGACATGGTACTGGCATAAACTACAAAAGCATATTTAAAAAAAAAGAAAAAAGAAAAAAAGCATCACCATTGATTTGAAGAAAAAAACACCCACCCCAAAACCCTGAAGTCCATCAACTGACGCTGGACTAGTCAATCCACCATTTCTTACATGCTCTGAAAATTTTTAACAAATGCAAATTGGTGTATGAATACGAAATCTGTCAATTCTCCATCCAATCACGTTTGAATATCGTAAATTGACAAACAAAAAGTCCCTGCAAACAAGGTTGTGGGAGAGTACATATTCAAAAGCACGTTACAGCGATCAGGCCAGGGCTCACTGTTTAAACAAAAAAGAAGAAGAAGAACAGAAAAATACATAATGAAACATTTAAAGCTCAGACTGAGGTAAAGCCAAGTAAAGCATTTAGCCATGTCATTTACAGCACACACACAAAACAACATCTGGTACAAACCAACAAAAAAATAAATTTAAAATGAAATACAGTACCAATCAAAAACATTGCCCTCTCCCACCTTAAAAATCTTCTTCCATTCACAAAAAAGAAAAAGAACCAGCCAACCAAAACCAGCACCACCGAACAGAAAACCCCAACCCCCACCCCAAAAAGAAACACAAAACAAAACAACAAAACCCAACAAACAAACAAACCCAACCACAGATAGCCCCACATCCTCTCCCTACACCATCCTTGTCATTTTTGTTTTTTGGTATCAAACATGAACTATGAACACAATAGCTTTCATACTGATAAAAAGGCACCCCCCCCCCCCACCCTCCCCTCTTCAAGCTCATAAAAAACGTGATGCCCATTTCATCTAATGTACACAGGATAAATAAAGACAGAAAAAACAAATCCCAAACAGGGGAACATATGGAAATCGTCCTCAAAAGAAGACACTCACAATTTTGTTTTTTTTAAATCCGAAAAGAAAATCGCCTCTCATACGACAAAATGTACACAGAGAAAGAAAGGCAGAAGAAATGAGTAAATATGCACATAAATCACATCATTGACGATAGCTTTCCCTCTATATCAGAAGCAGAACACAGGAATATATATATACCGATATATAAAACGTAGCACTCATAACAGCACTTTCTCTGATGCTAGGCATGAAACAGTCAGGCAATATGGATTTCAGGACTGAGGGGGGCAAGGAAGCAATCCGTCTGTACAGCGTGTGTTTAGACATAGAAACTTCCCCAAAGTCACCATACGGGCTACCTAAACGGGGGACCAAAAACGGTCGCATACACGAAAATCTCACCACTGGTGAATCACTGGCTCTGTAGCTGAGAAACGGAGACGAGGGAGGAAGAAGAAGAAGGAGGAGGAGGAGGAGGAGGAGGAGGAGGAGGAGGAGAAGAAGGAGAAGAAGAAGAAGAAGAAGGAGGAGGAGGAGGAGGAGGAGGAGGAGGAGAAGAAGAAGAAGAAGAAGAAAGAAGAACAAGTAAGAAAGAAGAGAGAAGAGAAGAAGAAGGAGAAGGAGAAGAAGAAGAAGAAGAAGAAGAGGCAGAAACAGTGTGGTGTTTGATTTGTTTGTCCACACCTACTTCATTCCTTGCTATTTACTGAAGCCCTTTGCACACAGGCCAGAGGTAAAGACATTGATTCAATCATATCAGCAACATGAAAAAAAGTGGAAACATACAATAATATCAGCAATGACCAAAGTGGAACGGTAATACCAGCAATGAAGGCGTAGAAACACTGACATCAATACAGAGAAAAAGCAAGGCTTCGATATATAATCCCATCAGCATTTTTTCTCCCCCCTTAAAAACCCTAATAAATGAAGGCAACAATTCCTGCTGCATCAGTTAAAGAACAGTCAAAAACATAGGCAGCGATGCAAAAAATCAGCAATAGTCCTTTTCAAAAGCGAAAAGTAAAAAATTGTTGATACCATAATATCACCAATATTTTAAAAAAATAAAGGCATCCATACATTGACGTCAGCAATATCAACAAGGAAGAAATAAGGCATCTACGTACAATGGTATTGGCGATATTTTTTAAAAGTCTAAACAAAAACAAAGGAGTCAATACAATAATATCAGCAATGGAAAAAGGTATACACTTTCGTACGCTCTTGGAACAACGACAGTGCATATTTGAAGGAAGTATGAGGTTTCAGGTTCGATCACATTCATACGTGTTGATTTTCACCATGGGATTTTTCACCTTGACCTTGCAGTCAGTTGATCAACTCATTCCCTACTGGCCAATAGCTCCCTTCTATATCTGCTCTATACTGGCCATTTGTATAGGAGGTTACAAGATAACTTCCCCCATCCCACCCCACCCCACACATACATACACAGAAAAATGCAAGAACACACAAATGTAAATGTAAAACTTAGAAGTCAGACATAAGAGGAAGCCAGCTAGCCAGCAGCACAGTTTGTCAACATTCTCTGAATCGATGAACAATCTATCCTCTTTTCTGTTTTAAATCATTATTTTCAAGTTTTACAAAAATGGGAGTGCAATATTCTCATATGAAAGAAAATCCAAAACAGTCGATTCTTTCAATATCCCAGATACTTCAGAATTGTAGAAGTGAAACGGACAGAGGAGTCGGCATGGAGAATATTCACTGTGGTATCGGCACAATGTCTGTTGACCACATTTAAACTGACAAACGGCCACAGCAGACGCCATCTTGTTGCGGGAGCCAGCATAGAGACAAACTCAGTCCTGCTCACTCTCTAAATACAGGGCTGACATGGAGGCTTTCACAACCAGACTAACGGTACATCTGCACTCTTAGGTGATTCTAGAGTACAGCTGCACTCTTAGTTTGCATGTACACTGGTGCGCTATGAATTTGTTTAAGTCAAGGTACACGTATAGCGTGTCTTAGTAACCAAAGAGGTAAGTGTCAGGTACACTATGGTGTATCGAAGTTCAGAAAGAGTTACTGAACACCCTACAGCGATAAAAGGAGCAGACAAGAAAGAATTAGATGACAGGAAATGCTGATGCCACGCTGCAAATCCATGTATGACACATCTGAGCTTTTCTTGACACTCAACGTTTTAGGAGGCAGGACAGCCTAGAGGTTAGAGCGTTGCACTTGTGATCTGCCGGCCCGGGATACAGCCACCACCGAGATGCCCGTTCAAGAGGATTGCTGACTTCACTTCCACGAAAGTCCTTTAGATGAGACTGTAAACCGAGGCCCCGGTGCACATGCGGCAGATCATCTTGTGCATACTGTGAAACACGCTCTGCCTTTTTGAAGAGAAGCCTCTTCATGCTGGTACGGATGGAAGAAAAGTAATTAAAAAAAACACAACTATGGGTGTCGTGTTTAGACATTATCCAAAAAGTCAAAATGTGCTTCCTTTAATGTGGCATGAAAAAAAAACCTGTGGCATTCCCCCAAATCTCACTATTGGTGAACCTTGGAGCTTAAGCTGAAGAACAGGCGGGGAAAAAAATCTTTGAAAACCCAAACCAACAACAAAAACCAAAAAAGACAAGAAATGGTTTCTGGGCTGCCAAATGCACAGGCGGAAAAGTTTACCTGCTAAACTGAGGACCTAGTTCTCAGAATAATGTGACTTTGTTCAAGACAGTGTGTCCTACCTTTAAATTGTAGCCTTTCGTCTAACACGAATCTGACCAGAGTTAAACGCTAAAATCCATAAAAGACACTTAAAATATATCAGAACAAAATTTAAAACTACCCATCTACATGTGAGAGAGGAAGTGAAAGATCAGCAAATGAATGAATCTTTTATTTGATTAACATCTTTTCACAAAGCTTTTCAAAAAGGTAAAGGTATCCCATAACCTAAGTGGTCGTAGGGAAGCGAGGCGTCAGAGACCTCACTTCTCTAGGGGCCAGCATATTGAGGACGGCGCCCATCTCCTCTCCCTCGCTGCTTTACCTTCCCTGACCCTAAGAGGCAGGTACCCATTCACAACTGGCTGAACTGGGAGAACTGTACTGAAGCCAAGGCGTGCAAACGGTCACCCATCCAATTGGTAACCACACTTGACGCTGCTTAACCTTGGCTGGGGGAAGGCGAGAGCTCTGACCACTGAGCTATCCCAACCCAACAACATAGCTGACTGGAAAACTATTAAAAATAAGAATGAAAGCAACAATGACTCACAACTTTTAACTTCACCCTACACAAGCCTACCAACTGGTGATGCTTCCATCATTACCCCGATGTCAGCAAGACAAGCACCTTTGCCATTCAAAATTCATCAATTGCTTTGATAAAAATCCAACAAGTAGTGAGTAAAATAGGACACACACACACACACAAAACAAAATGTTGGACAGAAATTACGTGGAGCATATACACAGGTTTTGCAGATATGTTGTTTTTCATAAATGGAGTGTGGGTGGGTCTGTACATCAAAGATTCCATGTTGCGAATGCAGGAAGGAATGACATTTCTTCCATATTTGGGGGACGCAGATTTGTCTACAGAAAGATCAGCAAAAGGGGTGAAGAGAGGCCTGCGAAAAGGTGGCCGACTTTTTCTTCATGTTGACTGATGACGCAGTGTAACTGAGTCAGCAACACTTGTGTGTGTGTGTGTTGTGTGGTGTATGTGTGTGTATGTGTGTGTGTGTGTGAGTGTGTGTGTGTGTGTGAGTGTGTGTGTGTGTGCTTGTGTGTGTGTGTGTGTTTGTGTGTTGTGTGTGTGTCTGTGTGTGTGTATGGTGTGTGTATGTGTGTGTGTGTATGTATGTTGTGTGTGGCTTGTGTGTGGGTGTGTGTTTGTGTGTGTGTATGTGTGTGTGTGTATGTGTGTGTATGTATGGTGTGTGTGTGTATGTGTGTGTGTGTATGTGTGTGTGTGTATGTGTGTGTGTGTGTATGTGTGTGTGTGTGTATGTATGAGTGTATGTGTGTGTGTATGTATGTGTGTGTGTGTGTGCATTGTTGTTAAAATGTTATTAAAAAGTGTGCAGGATGTGTCACGTACACAGTGGTTTGTAGTGCGTCAACCTCGGCGTCTTTAAACATCATGATTTTGTTCTTTTCTTCCTTTACATAAACTATGGCACCACTTTTCAATTAAAAAAAACCCTCCCCCCCCCCCCTTCCCCACCTTTCCTCCAAACCAAAACAACCCCCCCCTTCCACCCCTTCCCCCTCCCCCTATGGCACAAGCAAGGAAAGAACGAATGATATGCTCTACAAGAATCGCACAACCCACAGCGATAGAATTGCACACACACACACACAAAAGGAGAAGAAATAAATAAAAAGCAACACAACCTTGAATGCATTACAAAGGCGTAGATCCACACATAACAATACTGCGCGACACAAAGTGTTGCATCTGTGATAAAAAACACAACAACAATAATATTGGTTGAAACAATACATGTGGCCCTGTAATGGTGACATGGTTACTGCTTTTCCAAAAAATTTGCAGGAGTAACACCCGCTACATACACAGACACAAAATAATACGAGCAAAATGAAAAAAAACAGATGTAGTTATAATACAGGCTACAGTATCATGATTCCCCCCCCCCCCTCCCCACCACACACACATTAAGAATTGGTGAGAACAGTTGAAAAGGTTTTTTTTCTGATTAAAAAAAAAAAAATGTATATGTCACTCAAGGCAGCTGAATGTAGGCAGCTCGTCTTTGTTCTGTTCTGCTCTGTACAAGTGGTGATTGAAGAGACGACAAATGTCTGATTGTAGGACTCCTCAACACCACTGCTCAATCCTGTATGTGTTGACCTGTCCGTTTCCAATGGATGAACTACAACACAAAACTTGTTTGTTGTTGTCGTTGTTGTTGTTGTTCGTTCGTTCCTCGGCTAGAGCTCTGAGCATTACCAATGAAGAGATTTTGCGTATGCGACCGTTTTTGTCCTCCATGAAGGTAGCCGCATTCAAACTTGAAAGATGTATGCTGAATAAGTTTGTGTTTCCGAAACCCACAGAACACTGACATGAATCATGGGATCTTTAACATGCATGTTTGATCTTCTGCATGTGTATATACACCACACAAAATTAAGGCACTGGCGAGTCTGCACTTAAGAGTTGACCTGGTAGACCATAAAAATCTCTGCCCTTAACTCACAAGACGCTGCCCAAGATTGAAACCCTGACTTCATGGAACTGTCTTCAGGAACCACTTGGCCATGGCATCCGCCACAAGACATTGAACAGGCTGGTAGCAGTTCCCTGTTTCCATCACACCCAAACAGCACAAACACTGACTCTCTGCCACATAATGAGTCGTATTGAACAAGAGGTCAGATTTTAGTTAATGACATGTTCTTAATCTGCAATAAAAAGGCTATCCAATACAAAAAACGGATTAAAAACCAGGACAATTCTATGAGAAGTTATTACAAAATCAAATGATGCACTGCAGGATGTAACAAAATGAGCACTTGACTAGTTTAACATCGTGGTAGGTAATCAGAATGAGGGCTTGGGTATTTTTAAAACGTGTTTTAAAGCAAAAGGAAACACAATCACGCCTTGACCTTTCATTACAAGTTAGAAGAGTGGCTATAGTTATATAATCAATAAAAATCGCAAAATCGACAACCTGACCCCCACCTGCCTAAAATGGCTCCTAGCAGAAAAGTGGGTCAGGTGCAGTGTGACTCATTTCATGGTGGAGTGTCACAAATGCCTGCTGAGGAAAATGGTCATAGCTTCTTAATGTTGAAGGAAGACCGGCTGCAGCACACTAGCCCACCATGCAGAGTCAATACATCACAGGGTACTCCACCCTGTCTGCTTTAATCCAACACATGACGGGCGCTATAGCTGAGCGGTTAAGACCGTTCGATTTCCCTCCCATGGGTCCACGAAGTCGTGGGTTTGAATCTCGGCAACGGCGTTCACAGGAAGAAAGTTTTACAATATACCAGGTCAACTTCTCAAGTGCAGACCTGCCAAAGCTTTCCTTTTGTGTATACACACAAGTAGAAGATCAAAATACGCATGTTGAAGATTCCGTCATTCATGTCGGCGGTGGATGGGTTACAGAAACAGGAATATACCCACCATACATCCCTGAAGACGGATTGCAGCTACCTTCACGGTGGGCAAAAACGGTCGTATACATAAAATCTCACCACTGGTGAACCTCGGAGCTCTAGCTGAAGAGTAACAACAACAACAACAGTAACAACAAATCCAACGCAAGCCACCTTGTTTGAAGAAGATGGTGATGAACTGCAAGCAGCTAGGTATAACCAATAGTCTGGGTCATGTGAGACATCCACTGATGGTCACTGGGGTCTGTTTTGCCCTGACCTTCCAAACCATAGGTTCAGGGAGGCTCTGGTGTCAGCGCCTGGATTTAGCCATCTAGCCTTTGGGGCAAAAGACGGGGTTTTTTTCTTGTAACAGAAATCATCTAGGCAAGCTGCCTGAGATCACATGAAAATGTTCTTCCAGTTCAAGGGCTGATGGTTTACCTTAAAGTGTGGATGCTGAGCACATTTTCGCAATATTGTTAGAAGCGTGTGAGTGTGTGTGTGTGTGCATGTGCGCATGTGTGCGCGCGTGAGAAAGAGAGGATGGGGGTGGGAGGGGGAAGAATGTGTGCGCATGCATGCATGAGTTTGTATGTGTCAGTATGAGCATGTGCCGCTGTTGCTTAAGATGCTGTTGTTATTGCAGATGTTGTTGCTACCGTTATTGTCTTCATTTCAGGTTGTTATTGAAGTTGTTTCCCCCCCCCCCCCCCCCCACCCCCCTGAAAAAAAGAAGAGTCAGTAATTTAGCAAAAACCATTTTTTTCTCTTTTTACCCCGAATAAAACAACTTCAGATCAGCTCCACACATCAATGATATATAGGATAAAAATGAATCACAATCCACACCGAAAATGCAAAAGAGGTAATGTATCATAATTTAGTATTCAAATACATGGTTAGTAATAATACAGTTATCACTTTGTACATTCAAAGGTCCAAGTCATAATATATGAACGCATGAACTTTTTTCAATCATTATTGCTGTGAGAAAAAACAAGGATGAAGTGTAAAAGGAAAAAGAAACTCTCCACAAGATACAAACAAAATATTAAATAAATAATAATCGATGTGACCGTTATAATAATAATAATAATAAACAAAAACAAACATAACAATATATGAAAATACAATAAATGCTCAAATATTTTCTGTAACCATTTTTACTGGAGGGATGAGGGGGAAGGACAATAATAATATAATACCAACTTAATGCTGAAACTCTTCTCGTAACCATCATCATTTGTGACAAACTTCTACATTAAATGTTCATCCCATGACTAATAAGTGTAAAAGAAATCAATTTGGAACATGGATTTTTCAAAAAATTATAAAAAAAAGAAAAAAAAAGTTGCAGGAAAAGGAACTGGCCAGAACATGCAACAGCATCGTAAAGCTCAGCAAAAAATTTATGAAAAAAACATAAAAAATCCCGCACATGACAAACCACAAGCATGAGACTACATACACATAATGAACACTACGACAACACACTTCATAATACCAAGAAAAAAAAGGCATCACAAGAATCCAGCAGAGAGCCACAATACTGCAAAAGAAAGGGTTTGAACCAAAAACCTGCTACGCCGACAAACACGACTCTCCTATTTTCTCGTTATTCGTCACCAAATCCGACAGACGCCGACCATCGCGACAACACTGCGCCATGTTCCCTCCCTACAACACTCAACATCTTTGGTACGACAATCCAACACACGACGACCATCAAAATGCTACTTTGGACAACAGCGACAATGATGACAATCATTCTGACACTGGGGGCGAGGACGACGACGATGACGATGACGACGACCATTCCCCTCACATAAAATCCACAAAGAACTCACAGGGATTGCCCATCGCCATACGGAACGATTGCCGACTCCCCAGCAGATCCGGCGCCAACGATTCCAATGCCGCGGAGGAGACAGGGGCAGTAACTCCCGTTGAAGGTGGCATGGGGCGTGTGGTGGGGACGGGGGTCAGGTCAGGGTCGGTGACTGTGGTGACCTTGGTGGTGGTAGGGGGGATGGAGGAGGAGAGGGAGGAGGAGGTGGGGTTGGTTTTCTCTGTGGACAGTTTTCTGACTAGTGTTGGGCTGGCTGGTCCCTATGGACACACAGACACACACATAGTTAACACACATGCACACAACACACACAGACACAACACACACACAGACACACATACACAACACACACACAACGCACACACACCCTCAGACACAACACACACACATACACAACACACAGAGACACACACACACAGACATACACAACACACATACACACAGACATACAAAACACACACACAAACACACAAGACATACACAACACACACAGACATACACCACACACACACAACACACATACACCACACAGACACACATGCACAGGGTCAATATTGTTAGTGTTGCTGCTGTTACATTATCACTGTCTTCATCATTATTGTCATCATCACCTTTATCATCATTATCATCATTACCATTTATCATCATCATCATTACCCTTCATCAGCATCAGTACTAAGGGTGGCAGGCTAGCCTAGTGGTCTGAACTGAGTTCACGCCATCACAAGCCAGGCGTCTGTTTGAGAGGACTTCCCCTCTGTTGTTAGCAGCAGTACCCATTCACTTTTCCAAAAGTCCTTTGGTAAGACTACAAAAACTCTCTCTCCATTATCTATCTTTGTACATGCTGGTATCAAACCACTGATCAATGGACACTAGAGCTGACTAGTTAAAAGACCGTTTGACTTCGATCCCATGGGTACATCAAGTTATGGGTTCGAATCTCAGCAGTGTCTGATGAATTAAGAAAGGAGGGGGTTGTTTGATTTACACATTGCGCATGCAATCTGACGACCTGGGTTCGATTCCCGTTCAAGGGGATATTTTCCCCTGGAGTTAACATCAGTGCAGACTCCACTGTCCCCAAAAGTCCTTCAGATGAGACAATAAACCAAGGCCCCACATGCAAACGCACGCAGAACATCTTGCGCACGCGTAAAATCCTGTTCCGCTTTTCGTAAGAGTAGGCCATTGTGTGCTGGTGGGAACAGATGACAAAATTTATAAAACTGCACGCACACAGAGACTGGATGTAAACAAGCATATAAGTGCTTATTCTATTATCCTTGATATAAAAGAGAAAAAAAAATCTCTCTACCCATTGTTATCATATCACTGAGCTGTGAATTCCTTTGGCTAACCCCCCCCCCTTCATTGGGACAGCTAGAAAAACTCAGAGCACTACTCCAGCACACACCAGTCACAGTCAAACACTGTCCAACATCTCTTTCGAAAGCGACCTCTCAAAACGGTATCCTTTGGTCTTCATGGATTGGTTAGCTGTGTGTTTGACCCGACCTTTACAGCATCTCATTACCGTAAAAGACATCAAGAATATTTTAACCCTATCTCTACAAGCTAAAATGGGGACAGGATGGCTCGGTGGTCAGAGCACTCGCTCTCCCCAAGCTAAAGTCAAGCAGCGTTGAACGTGGTTACCTCTTAGATGGGCGACGTTCATGTGCCCTGGCTTCAGTACAGTCCCCCAGTTCACCCAGCTGTAAATGGGTACTGGCCTCTTTAGGGTCAGGGAAGGTAAAGCAGCGAAGGAGAGGAGATGGGCGCCGCTCTCAATATGCTGGCCCGTTTTTTATTTTATTTATTTATTCTTCTATTTTGAGGTGCCAGCATATTGAGGGCGGCGCCCATCTCCTCTCCCTCGCTGCTTTACCTTCCCTGACCCTAAAGAGGCCAGTACCCATTTATAGCTAGGTGAACTAGGGGACTGTACTGAAGCCAAGGTATACAAACGGTCACCCATCCAAGTGGTAACCACGCTCGATGCTGCTTCACCTTAGCTGGGGGAAAGTGAGTGCTCCGACCACTGAGCTATCTCACCCCTACAAATGGGTAGGATGTGGTAAAAAGCAAGGGACGCAACTGGCAGGGCCAGGAGAGTTACCGGTACCTGGCTCACCTTCGTTAGCAGGGGCGGACGATGAGGTCACAGTGTCCTTGGAACTGCGAGGCGCTGTGACCTTGGCAGAGGAGTTGTTGTTGGGTTCTGATTTTTCCGTGCAGACGGTTTTCACCAGGAGACGCTCGGCCGTCAGACAGCCCGGCCACTTGACGTTGAGGGGCACACAGGAACAGGCGTTGTGGACTGGGGAGAGGACGAGGGATAATAGTGATAATGATGATAATGATGATGATAGTAACACTTGACGTTGAGGGGCACACAGGAACAGGCGTTGTGGACTGGGGAGAGGACGAGGGATAATAATGATGACAATGATAATGATAATGATGATGATGATGATAATAACACTTGACGTTGAGGGGCATACAGGAACAGGCGTTGTGGACTGGGGAGAGGACGAGGGATAATAATGATGACAATGATAATGATAATGATGATGATGATGATGATGATAATAACACTTGACGTTGAGGGGCACACAGGAACAGGCGTTGTGGACTGGGGAGAGGACGAGGGATAATAATGACGATAATGATGATAATGATGATGATAATAACACTTGACGTTGAGGGGCACACAGGAACAGGCGTTGTGGACTGGGGAGAGGACGAGGGATAATAATGATGACAATGATAATGATGATGATGATGATGATGATGATGATGATGATAATAACACTTGACGTTGAGGGGCACACAGGAACAGGCGTTGTGGACTGGGGAGAGGACGAGGGATAATAATGATGATAATGATAATGATGATAATGATGATGATAATAACACTTGACGTTGAGGGGCACACAGGAACAGGCGTTGTGGACTGGGGAGAGGACGAGGGATAATGATAATAATGATAATGATGATGATAATGATGATAATAACACTTGACGTTCAGGGGCACACAGGAACAGGCGTTGTGGACTGGGGAGAGGACGAGGGATAATAATGATGACAATGATGATAATGATGATGATAATAACACTTGACGTTCAGGGGCACACAGGAACAGGCGTTGTGGACTGGGGAGAGGACGAGGGATAATAATGATGATAATGATAATGATGATGATAATAACACTTGACGTTCAGGGGCACACAGGAACAGGCGTTGTGGACTGGGGAGAGGACGAGGGATAATAATGATGATAATGATAATGATGATAATGATAATGATGATAATGATGATGATAATAACACTTGACGTTCAGGGGCACACAGGAACAGGCGTTGTGGACTGGGGAGAGGACGAGGGATAATAATGATAATGATGATGATGATGATGACCATGACCATGATGATAATAATAGTGATAATGATGATAATGATAGTGATAATGATGATAATAACAACAAAAACGATGATGATGACACTGACCATGATGATGATCATTATGATGATGATAATAATAGTGATAATGCTGATAATAATAACAACAAAAACGATGATGATGATGATGACACTGACCATGATGATGATCATTATGATGATAATAATAGCGATAATGATGTTGATAATAACAACAAAAATGATGATGATGATGACACTGACCATGATGATGATCATTATGATGATAATAATAGTGATAATGATGATGATAATAACAACAACAAAAACGATGATGATGATGATGATAATGACAATAATAATGCTAATACATGGAATTCTTATGGCGCTGAATCTTGTAAAGCAAATTATAAAGTGCTTGCATTCAAATCATTCACACGCATGTGACTGTTGACAAATCAGATGAACAGACCTTAAATTTAAACACGCACACACGCACAGGTATTCGTGCACATGCACGCATGCACACAGAAATATACCCTAAGACAAGGTGATGAAGAAGGCTGACTGAAAGTAGAGACAGACATGAGGTGTAAATAATGGGGGAAGATTCTAGGTAGGAAATAAGTGTATCGTGAGGCTGGATTTGAAAGTGTCAAATGAAGGCTTTTGGCGAAGGGAGAGAGGGAGGTCATTCCAGATGGACGAACCAAAAAAAGTTCTCCTTGATAATCAGTTGACTGCTGTTTTGAATGACTTGTTCACCACCCAGCCACTAGTTCAAGGGCCTTTCCCCTGGAGTTGACACCAGCACCATCTCCATTCCCCGGGAAGGTCTTCGGATGAGACTACAAACTGAGGGTCACGTGCAAACCCCCACAGACCATCTTGCGCACACACAGTCACCCTTCAGGAAGAGGAGGCTCTTTCATGCCGGTAGGAACGGATGGCCATCTTTTCTTTTTTATAAATTGCATGTACATTGGTGCCAGGTTGAGACATCATCCGTGAAGTCATAATACGGCTGCCTTAATGGTGGGCAAAAACAGTTGTACAAACAAAATCTCCCTACTGGTGAACAACCTCAGAGCACAAACCAAGGAACTAAATATTTTTTTAACCAAAAACAAAAAAACCCCACCCTTTTTTCCAAATCAACAGAACATTAGAATAAAAATCCCCAAACTTTTCTAAAGAGATGACTGCTAAATTAACATCCAATAACCCATCACACCACCAGACCTTTATGGCACTGTCACTGTAATGCTTACACCTCGTCATCTACTTGCAAATTCACATTTCGTGGCCCTCAAAGACCCAAAGCTAAAAGTTTAGCCCAACCCAAACCAGATCGACTGTGACCAGCTTCCGTTTCTGACTGATGGATCGACCAAGACCGACCACCGGTAATGGGTCAACAACGTTCACTTTTACTATCACATTTCCCATAATGCAAGTGCAACAGGCAAGTCTTCCAGCAGGGAAGTCCTTGGACGCCATTTTGAATGTGGCTGCATGAGGTTTGGTTGAGTACTTTTGCTGCTGTGAATTTTCAAAATAAAGCCTTTTTTTGCAAATGTTTCAATGGCAAAATCTTTTCAACTTCTCCAATTCGGACGCTACAGCCCAGTGGTCAAAACCGCTCCACTTCAATCCCACGGGTCCATGAAGTCGTGGGTTCGAATCTCGGCAGAGAGTGCTGACCTTACAGACTTAGTCAGTGTAGCATGAACATATATGAAAGGTTAATGAACCCTCTGCTGACCTTACAGACTTAGTCAGTGTAGCATGAACATATATGAAAGGTTAATGAACCCTCTGCTGACCTTACAGACTTAGTCAGTGTAGCATGAACATATATGAAAGGTTAATGAACCCTCTGCTGACCTTACAGACTTAGTCAGTGTAGCATGAACATATATGAAAGGTTAATGAACCTTCTGCTGACCTTACAGACTTAGTCAGTATAGCATGAACATATATAAAAGGTTAATGAACCCTCTGCTGACCTTACAGACTTAGTATAGCATGAACATATATAAAAGGTTAATGAACCCTCTGCTGACCTTACAGACTTGGTCAGTATAGCATGAACATATATAAAAGGTTAATGAACCTTCTGCTGACCTTACAGACTTAGTCAGTATAGCATGAACATATATAAAAGGTTAATGAACCCTCTGCTGACCTTACAGACTTAGTATAGCATGAACATATATAAAAGGTTAATGAACCCTCTGCTGACCTTACAGACTTAGTATAGCATGAACATATATAAAAGGTTAATGAACCCTCTGCTGACCTTACAGACTTAGTATAGCATGAACATATATAAAAGGTTAATGAACCCTCTGCTGACCTTACAGACTTAGTCAGTATAGCATGAACATATATAAAAGGTTAATGAACCCTCTGCTGACCTTACAGACTTAGTATAGCATGAACATATATAAAAGGTTAATGAACCCTCTGCTGACCTTACAGACTTAGTCAGTATAGCATGAACATATATAAAAGGTTAATGAACCCTCTGCTGACCTTACAGACTTAGTATAGCATGAACATATATAAAAGGTTAATGAACCCTCTGCTGACCTTACAGACTTAGTCAGTATAGCATGAACATATATAAAAGGTTAATGAACCCTCTGCTGACCTTACAGACTTAGTCAGTATAGCATGAACATATATAAAAGGTTAATGAACCTTCTGATGACCTTACAGACTTAGTCAGTGTAGCATGAACATATATGAAAGGTTAATGAACCCTCTGCTGACCTTACAGACTTAGTCAGTATAGCATGAACATATATGAAAGGTTAATGAACCCTCTGCTGACCTTACAGACTTAGTCAGTGTAGCATGAACATATATGAAAGGTTAATGAACCCTCTGCTGACCTTACAGACTTAGTCAGTATAGCATGAACATATATAAAAGGTTAATGAACCCTCTGCTGACCTTACAGACTTAGTCAGTATAGCATGAACATATATAAAAGGTTAATGAACCTTCTGATGACCTTACAGACTTAGTCAGTGTAGCATGAACATATATGAAAGGTTAATGAACCCTCTGCTGACCTTACAGACTTAGTCAGTATAGCATGAACATATATGAAAGGTTAATGAACCCTCTGCTGACCTTACAGACTTAGTCAGTGTAGCATGAACATATATGAAAGGTTAATGAACCCTCTGCTGACCTTACAGACTTAGTCAGTATAGCATGAACATATATGAAAGGTTAATGAACCCTCTGCTGACCTTACAGACTTAGTCAGTATAGCATGAACATATATGAAAGGTTAATGAACCCTCTGCTGACCTTACAGACTTAGTCAGTATAGCATGAACATATATGAAAGGTTAATGAACCCTCTGCTGACCTTACAGACTTAGTCAGTATAGCATGAACATATATGAAAGGTTAATGAACCCTCTGCTGACCTTACAGACTTAGTCAGTTAGCATGAACATATATAAAAGGTTAATGAACCCTCTGCTGACCTTACAGACTTAGTCAGTATAGCATGAACATATATAAAAGGTTAATGAACCCTCTGCTGACCTTACAGACTTAGTCAGTATAGCATGAACATATATGAAAGGTTAATGAACCCTCTGCTGACCTTACAGCCTTAGTCAGTATAGCATGAACATATATGAAAGGTTAATGAACCTTCTGCTGACCTTACAGCCTTAGTCAGTATAGCATGAACATATATGAAAGGTTAATGAACCCTCTGCTGACCTTACAGACTTAGTCAGTATAGCATGAACATATATGAAAGGTTAATGAACCCTCTGCTGACCTTACAGACTTAGTCAGTATAGCATGAACATATATAAAAGGTTAATGAACCCTCTGCTGACCTTACAGACTTAGTCAGTATAGCATGAACATATATAAAAGGTTAATGAACCCTCTGCTGACCTTACAGACTTAGTCAGTATAGCATGAACATATATAAAAGGTTAATGAACCCTCTGCTGACCTTACAGACTTAGTCAGTATAGCATGAACATATATGAAAGGTTAATGAACCCTCTGCTGACCTTACAGCCTTAGTCAGTATAGCATGAACATATATGAAAGGTTAATGAACCCTCTGCTGACCTTACAGACTTAGTCAGTATAGCATGAACATATATGAAAGGTTAATGAACCTTCTGCTGACCTTACAGCCTTAGTCAGTATAGCATGAACATATATGAAAGGTTAATGAACCCTCTGCTGACCTTACAGACTTAGTCAGTATAGCATGAACATATATGAAAGGTTAATGAACCCTCTGCTGACCTTACAGACTTAGTCAGTATAGCATGAACATATATAAAAGGTTAATGAACCCTCTGCTGACCTTACAGACTTAGTCAGTATAGCATGAACATATATAAAAGGTTAATGAACCCTCTGCTGACCTTACAGACTTAGTCAGTATAGCATGAACATATATAAAAGGTTAATGAACCCTCTGCTGACCTTACAGACTTAGTCAGTATAGCATGAACATATATAAAAGGTTAGTTAACCTTCTGCTGACCTTACAGACTTAGTCAGTATAGCATGAACATATATGAAAGGTTAATGAACCTTCTGATGACCTTACAGACTTAGTCAGTATAGCATGAACATATATAAAAGGTTAATGAACCCTCTGCTGATCTTTAGACTTAGCAAGTATAGCATGAACATATATAAAAGGTTAATGAACCTTCTGCTGACCTTACAGACTTAGTATAGCATGGACATATATAAAAGGTTAATGAACCCTCTGCTGACCTTTAGACTTAGCAAGTATAGCATAAACATATATAAAAGGTTAATGAACCCTCTGCTGACCTTACAGACTGAACAAGTATAGCATGGACATATACAAAAGGTTAATGAACCTTCTGCTGACCTTACAGATGTAGTCAGTATAGCATGAACATATATAAAAGGTTAATGAACCCTCTGCTGACCTTACAGACTGAACAAGTATAGCATGAACATATATAAAAGATTAATGAACCCTCTGCTGACCTTACAAACTTAGCAAGTATAGCATGAACATATATAAAAGGTTAATGAACCTTCTGCTGACCTTACAGACTTAGCAAGTATAGCAAGAACATATATATAAAAGGTTAATGAACCCTCTGCTGACCTTACAGACTTAGTCAGTATAGCAAGAACATATATATAAAAGGTTAATGAACCTTCTGCTGACCTTACAGACTTAGTATAGCATGAACATATGTAAAAGGTTAATGAACCCTCTGATGACCTTACAGACTTAGTATAGCATGAACATATATAAAAGGTTAATGAACCTTCTGATGACCTTACAGACTTAGTCAGTATAGCATGAACATATATAAAAGGTTAATGAACCTTCTGATGACCTTACAGACTTAGTCAGTATAGCATGAACATATATAAAAGGTTAATGAACCCTCTGCTGACCTTACAGACTGAACAAGTATAGCATGAACATATATAAAAGGTTAATGAACCTTCTGATGACCTTACAGACTTAGTCAGTATAGCATGAACATATATAAAAGGTTAATGAACCTTCTGATGACCTTACAGACTTAGTCAGTATAGCATGAACATATATAAAAGGTTAATGAACCCTCTGCTGACCTTACAGACTGAACAAGTATAGCATGAACATATAAAAAAGGTTAGTGAACCTTCTGCTGACCTTACAGACTTAGTCAGTATAGCATGAACATATAAAAAAGGTTAGTGAACCCTCTGCTGACCTTACAGACTTAGCAAGTATAGCATGAACATATATAAAAGGTTAATGAACCTTCTGCTGACCTTACAGACTTAGTCAGTATAGCATGAACATATATAAAAGGTTAATGAACCCTCTGCTGACCTTACAGACTGAACAAGTATAGCATGAACATATATAAAAGGTTAATGAACCTTCTGCTGACCTTACAGACTTAGTATAGCATGGACATATATAAAAGGTTAATGAACCCTCTGCTGACCTTTAGACTTAGCAAGTATAGCATAAACATATATAAAAGGTTAATGAACCCTCTGCTGACCTTACAGACTGAACAAGTATAGCATGGACATATACAAAAGGTTAATGAACCCTCTGCTGACCTTACAGACTTAGCAAGTATAGCATGAACATATATAAAAGGTTAATGAACCCTCTGCTGACCTTACAGACTTAGCAAGTATAGCATGAACATACATAAAAGGTTAATGAACCCTCTGCTGACATTACAGACTTAGTATAGCATGAACATATATAAAAGGTTAATGAACCTTCTGATGACCTTACAGACTTAGTCAGTATAGCATGAACATATATGAAAGGTTAATGAACCCTCTGCTGACCTTACAGACTGAACAAGTATAGCATGAACATATATAAAAGGTTAATGAACCTTCTGCTGACCTTACAGACTGAACAAGTATAGCATGAACATATATAAAAGGTTAATGAACCTTCTGCTGACCTTACAGACTGAACAAGTATAGCATGAACATATATAAAAGGTTAGTGAACCTTCTGCCCTTCACTCTAGCCACACCACTCCAGGCCACTGACAGTCACCTCTATGTACATATGTTCAATCCAGCCAATCCAGGCCACGGCCTACCCCCTTTGAACCAGACCCCAGGGTACCTGTGTCCCACAGCTAGCTCTGCCTGGTTACAGACACACTCAACGCCACCTTGCTATGCTCAGGGAATAACTCCAGCACACAACGAGTCACGTTGCACCTGACCCACTTTTCCGCTAGAAGCCTTTTCAAAGCAGGTGGGGGTCAGGGTGGTCGATTTGGAAATTCTGACTGAATATAAACTTTAAGCTTTCTTCTATCTTGCACTTAAGTACCAAGGCACAACGTTGTTTTCTTTTACTTTTTAGAAAAAAGAAAAAAACAATGTATCAAAACACCCAAAGCCCTTACCCTGCCCTCCTAGTACAAAACAAAATTTGTCAGTTTCTCATTCTGTCACTTCCCACAGTCTATCATTTCAATTTTGTAATAACTTGTCATAGAATTGACCGATTTTCAATCTGGTTTTTAAAAAAATTATTCTTATTGAATAGGGAGACGGGATAGCTCAGTGGTCGGAGCACTCGCTTTTCCCCAACCAAGTTAAGCAGCGTCGAGTGTGGTTACCAGTTGGATGGGTGACCGTTTGCACACCTTGGCTTCAGTACAGTTCCCCCAGTTCACCCAGCTGTAAATGGGTACCTGCCCTCTTTAGGGTCAGGGAAGGTAAAGCAGCGAGGGAGAGGAGATGGGCGCTGCTGCCCTCAATATGCTGGCCCTAGAGAAGTTGAGGTCTCTGACGCCTCCTCGCTCCCCTACGACCTTATAGGTTATGGGACTCCTTTACCTTTTTATTGAATAACCTTTTTAACGCAGATTAATAACATATTATCAACAACAACAGAAAACCCACGACCTCCGACTAACTTCGTGGTGGAGGGCAAGGTCACAGGTGACGACGTCGACACAAGGCACACACACAACACACACACAACACACACACACCACACACAGGGACTGCTCACCTGAAGCGCTGTACACGCTGCTGGCACTGTCCACACCTCCACCTCCATGACAGGACGGAGGTGCAGCAGGAGGAGGGTGAGGAGGCGTCGGCGTCATGTCTTTCACAAAACTGCCCAGGTAACTGCCGCCCCCGTCGATGGAGGCGTAGGGGTTGGGAGGGACGGAGGAGCAGGAGGGTGGAGGAAGCGGGACCAGGGTGTCGCGGTCGGCGTCGGAGACGGATTCCACATCGTCGAGGCTGACGGCGCTCAGGTCAGGGTAGACAGGGGGCCCTGTGGGGGGGGGAGGAGGAGGAGGAGGAGATGGTGGAGGTGGTGGAGGAGGAGGGGAGGAGGTGGTGGGGGAGGAGGGGTGGAGGTGGAGGAGGAGGGGGGGGGGAGGAGGGGGAGGTGGAGGGGGAGGAGTGGATGGAGGAGGGGTGGGGGAGGAGGGGTGGAGGTGGAGGAGGAGGGGGGGAGGAGGGGGAGGTGGAGGAGGAGGGGGAGGAGGTGGGGGGGAGGAGGGGGAGGTGGAGGGGGAGGAGGTGGAGGAGGGGGGGAGGAGGTGGAGGAGGAGGGGGGGGGGGGGGGGGAGGTGGAGGAGGAGGAGGTGGGGGAGGTGGAGGAGGAGGAGGGGAGGAGGAGGAGGAGGGGGAGGTGGAGGAGGGGGAGGAGGGGAGGAGGAGGAGGAGGGGAGGAGGAGGAAGAGGAGGAGGAAGAGAGGAAGGATCAAGTGATGTTAGTGAATAGAGACTGGGGTTGTTGGGTTTTGTTTTTTTCTCCCTCCGTTTCTTTTCACACTGCCAGCTTTGTGACAGAAATGACGGATGCTACAGCTCAGTGGTCAAAACTGTTCGACTTCAATCCCACAAGTCCATGAAATCGTGGGTTCGAATCTCGGCAGAGAGTGGTGAATTAAGGGTGGGGATTTTTACGATCTCCACGGTCAACTCCAAGTGCAGACCTGCTAGTGCCTTAATTTTTGGGGGGGGGCTGCCTCATCTTCTGTAATGTCCCCCATCTTACTGTTTCCACGCTGCTCATTTCAGTCTCCCCACCACAACCATACCAGATTTGTTACATCTCATCCCCAGGGTCGGAAGTCCACAGGGAGCCCATCAATTTCAGGCCACAAGCCAGAGGGGCCCTGCACTTCTGCCCCCTACTAATGACAGTATTAGCTCAGTCGTGGAGCCAGACTGAGTGAGTTGCCCACCCGAGGTGGCGGCCACCACAACATCCCTCCAACGACCGTCCCCCGCGAACCCCCAACCCCAAAGGCTTTGACACACACTCACCAGAGGCACAGAAGTGTATGGGCAAACCGAATCTGAGGTCACCATGAGACCAGAGAAACCAGGACCACCGAATCAGAGGCAATTTTTTTTGTTAATGCATGATGATCAATGACAATGAGGATGATGTAATAATGCTGCTGTGGAAGTGCATGTGCTTTGAGACTACTTGACAGGGTTGTACTCTACGCTTACTATCACAATATATCCCGGCGTCAACCAGGCCCGAGAGATACAGACATCTGCAGTGTTGGTCAGGTAATTTGAGCAGCACTCTCAACTCGACTGTGTGGTCCCAGTCTTCCCACCGAGCCCACAGCACACTCACTCTAGGTAGGAGCCGGCCGGAGTCCGAAAAATCCCTATGACTCTTATGGGAATCGAACCCGCGACATTCCAGTCCGAAATCCAAGGCGCTAACCACTGCGCCATGGTGGCTGCCAGTGCCTTGATTCCCTTCATTTACATACACATGCAGCAGATCAAATACGTACGTTAAAGACCCTGTAATTCATGTCAGCGTTCGGTGGGTTCCGGGAAACACGAACCTACCCAGCATGCATCCCTGAAGCCAGAACGTGGCTACCTTCATGGTGGGCAAAACAATGACCGCATACACAAAATCTTACCATGGGTGAACCTCGGAGCTCTAGTTAAGGAACACAACACAACACAAAACAAAAGGATATAAAAAAAACACGCCCATCTCAAACCCCGGACCTAGGCCCCCCAGCTCCCTCCTTACCTCCCAAGTAGTCGCCGAAGATGTAGTAGCACTGCTCGGAGAAGGTGAGCTTGTTGACGGTGTGGCGGATGTAGCCGCACCGCAAGAGGTTGCAGGCGTACTTGCGGGCGTCGCGTCTGTCGGCGAAGCCTTCCACATGGGAGAACAGCCAGTCCACCGTGTCCGCCCCTGTTGCCGGGCAGGACAGCACAGACATGTCCTCGTAAAGGTAAATGTGTCCCATAACCTATAAGGTCGTAGGGGAGCGAGGCGTCACAGACCTCACTTCGGCCACTGAGCTATCCCGTCCCCTTGTCCTTATATTATATTACATGGAGAGAGAGAGAGAGAGAGAGAGAGAGTGCAGTTGGTTACATTCAGGCATGTTAGGTTGCTATGCCTTTCCTGTGTTGTGAATGCTTTTTCACTTTTCATGTCCATGGTTTGTGCTCTTCCATTTTGGAGCGAATTTGTGTGTGAGTATTTTTCACACGCCCACATCCGCAAGTTGTGATTTTGTTAAATTTCATGTACCCCTTGGGGGTTTTTCTTGAAATAAAATCTTGAATCTTGAATCTAGGGGCCAGCATATTGAGGGCGGTGGTGCCCATCTCCTCTCCCTCGCTGCTTTACCTTCCCTGACCCTAAAGAGAGCAGGTACCCATTTACAGCTGGGTGAACTGTACTGAAGCCAAGGCGCGCAAACGGTCACCCATCCAACTGGTAACCACGCTTGACGCTGCTTCACTTGGCTGGGGGAAAGCGAGTGCTCCGGCCACTGAGCTATCCCGTCCCCCTGTCCTTATATTTATATATATATATTATAGAATTATGTGCCTGTGGTGTCTGAGCCTACATGTAATGATAATGATTATAATGATAATAATGACAACGATGACAGCAACAATAATAATAGTAAGAATGATGATAATAATAATAATGAATAAAAAATAACAATAACGCAGAACATCTTGCGCACATGTTAAATCCTGTTCCGCTTTTCGTAAGAGTAAGCCATTGTGTGCCAGTAGGAACAGATGACAGAATTTACAAAACTGCATACACAAGGGGACTGGATGTAAAAATAGCACTTAAGTGCTTATTCCATTATCCTCGATATAAAAGAATAAAATAAATTTTTAAAAAATAAATTAATTAAAAAAACAATAACAGCAATAATAGCTCAAAACAGAGAGAGATGGAGAAGGCTCATCAATGTCAAACCTCCCCTGGGAGAAACATGACAAAAAAGGAAGAAGAAGAGCAATAATAACAATAACAATAATAATAATGATGATGATAGTGACGATGACAACAACGGCAACAACAACAACAGTAATAATAATATATGAAATTTTTACAGAACTGAATCTTTGGAGACCAGACAAATCAAAGTGCTTGCATTCAAATCACTCACGCACATGTGACCGTTCATGAATAAGATGAACAGGTTTGGAATTTTCACTCTCACACACACACACACACACACAAATGCACGCACACACACAAAAACACGCACACAAACACGATTCAAGATTTAATTCCTTTCACCTCTTTTGGGGTATGGAGGATTACAAACGATCACACACAAACACTACCACCCCACACATCTTCTACACATTACATACCCCTCCCATCCTTTACACACACTCCCATCCTTTACACACACACCTCCCATCCTTTACACACACTTCCCATCCTTTACACAACCTCCCATCCTTTACACACACACACACCCCTCCCATCCTTTACACACACACCTCCCATCCTTTACACACACCTCCCATCCTTTACACACACACCTCCCATCCTTTACACACACACCCTCCCATCCTTTACACACACCTCCCATCCTTTACACACACACCTCCCATCCTTTACACACACCTCCCATCCTTTACACACCCCTCCCATCCTTTACACACACACCTCCCATCCTTTACACACACCCTCCCATCCTTTACACACACCCCTCCCATCTTTTACACACACCCACCTCTCCCATCCTTTACACACACACACCTCCCATCCTTTACACCTCTCCCATCCTTTACACACACACCTCCCATCCTTTACACACCCCTCCCATCCTTTACACACACACCCACCTCCCATCCTTTACAAAACACAAAAACCTCCATCCCTTTTCACACACACACACCTCCCATCCTTTACACACACACACCTCCCATCCTTTACACACACCTCTCATCCTTTACACACACACCTCCCATCCTTTACACACCCTCCATCCTTTACACACACCCTCCCATCCTTTACACACACCCTCCCATCCCTTTACACACACACAACACCTCCCATCCTTTACACCACACCTCCATCCTTTACACCAACACCTCCCATCCTTTACAACCACACACTCCCATCCCTTTACACACACACCTCCCATCCTTTACACACACACACCTCCCATCCTTTACACACACACACCTCCATCCTTTACACACCCACCCCTCCCATCCTTTACACACACACACACACCCCCCATCCTTTACACCCCCTCCATCCTTTACACACACATACCTCCATCCTTTAACACACCTCCCATCCTTTACACACACACACTCCATCCTTTACACACCACCCTCCATCCTTTACAACACCTCCATCCCTTTTTTACACCCACCTCCCATCCTTTAACACAACCTCCCATCCTTTACACACACCCTCCCATCCTTTACACACACACCCCTCCATCCTTTACACACACACCTCCATCCTTAACACCACACTCCCATCCTTTACACACACACACCTCCCATCCTTTACAACACCACTCATCCTTTAACACACTACACCTCCCATCCTTTACACAACACACCTCCATCCTTTACACACACACACACCTCCATCCTTTACAACACACACTCCCATCCTTTACAACACAACACCTCCCATCTTTTACCCACACACCTCCCATCCTTTAACACACCACCTCCCCATCCTTTACACAACACACACTCCCATCCTTACACACACCCTCCTCCCATCCTTTCACACTCACACACCTCCATCCGTTTACACACACACCCTCCCATCTTTACACACACACCCTCCCATCCTTTACACACACCACCTCCATCCTTTACACCACACCTCCCATCCTTTACACACCACACCTCCCATCCTTTAACCACACCACCTCCCATCCTTTACACACACCACCTCCCATCCTTTTCCACACACCCTCCCATCCTTTACACACCCTCCCTCCTTTACACACACACCTCCCATCCTTTACACACACCCTCCCATCCTTTACACACACACCCTCCCATCTTTACACACCCCCTCCATCCTTTACACACACACCTCCCATCCTTTACCCCACACCCCTCCCTCCTTTACACACACACCTCCCATCCTTTACACAACACCCTCATCTTTACCACAAACCCCCCCCTCCATCCTTTACACACCCTCCATCCTTTACAACACCCTCCCATCCTTTACACACACCTCCATCTTTACACACACCCTCACCATCCTACACCACTCCACTTACACCCTCCCACTCACTCCCCTCCTTACACACACACCCTCCATACTCTTTACACACACCTCCCATCCTTACTCACACCCTCCCATCCTTTACACCCCCACCTCCCATCCTTTACACACACACTCCATCCTTTACACACACACCTCCCATCCTTTACACACCCACACCTCCCATCCTTTACACACACACCTCCCATCCTTTCACACCCACACCTCCCATCCTTTACACACACCTCTCCCATCCTTTACACACACACACCTCCCATCCTTTACACACACACACCCTCCATCCTTTACACACAAACACCTCTCCCATCCTTTACACACACACCTCCCATCCTTTACACACACACCCCTCCCATCCTTTACACACACACCTCCATCTTTACACCCACACCTCCCATCCTTTACACACACACCTCCCATCCTTTACACCCACACCTCCCATCCTTTACACCCACACCTCCCATCCTTTACACACACACCTCCCATCCTTTACACACACACCCTCCCCTCTCATCCTTTATTTATTTATTTATTTATTTATTCTTTCATATCGAGGATACTGGAATAAGCACTCATGTGCTTTTTTTACATCCAGTCCCCGTGTGTATGCGGTTTTGTAAATTTTGTAATCTGTTTCCACCGGCACACGGGGCCTCGGTTTATAGTCTCATCTGAAGGACTTTGACATTCAGTTCAATTTTTTTGGGGTCAAACTGGGAAGAAAGGGCGACGCTGGGAATCGAACCCAGAACCTCACGGTTTACTTGTTGGCAGGCAAACGTCTTAACCATCCTGCCACCTTCCTTTCTACACACACACACACACCCTCCTCCCATCCTACACACACACACACCTCCCACCCTTGACATCATACACACATGCACACACACACAATATGTCTATCTCTATATAATTATGTGCTATATCTCTCTACCTGGTTGTCACTGGTTGTATGACTGTGTAAGAATGAGTTGAGTGTAAGCGCTTTGATTTGTCTCTGCAAGATATAGCGCTATATAAATTCCATTTATTATTATTATTATTATTACCTACCGATGAAGGCGTTGGGGATGGTGATTTTCAGCCACATACGGTCGCGGATCTCCAGGCCCGAGTCAGCACTGGCCATGGCCTTGACCACTGAGGCCATGTCCGTGTTGACCGTTAGGTTGACCAGGTCCTCTGTCCCTGACAGCACCCACCACCACCATTCATATACAAGTGTGTAAGTAAGTGTGTGTGTGTAAGTGAGTGTGTGTGTGTGTAAGTGTGTGGTGTGTGTTTGTAAGAGTAAGTGTGTGTGAGTGTAAGTAAGTGTGTGGTGTAAGTAAGTAAGTGTGTGTGTGTAAGTGTGTGTGTGTGTAAGTGTGTGTGTGTGTAAGTGTGTGTGTGTGTGTGTAATAAGTGTGTGTGTGTGGGTTTAAGTGTGTGTGTGAGTAAGTGTGTGTGTGTGTATAAGTGTGTGTGTGAGTGAGTGTGTGTGTGAGTGTGTGTGTAAGTGTGTGTGTGTGTAAGTGTGTGTGTGTGTGTGTGTAAGTGTGTGAGTGTGTGTGTGTGTGTGTAAGTAAGTGTGTGTAAGTATCCGTGTGTGTGCAAGTGTGTGTGTAAGTAAGAGTGTGTGGTGTGTGGATGTGGTGTGTGTAAATGTGTGTGTGTAAGTAAGTGTGTGTGTGTAAGTGTGTGTGCGTGTGTGTAAGTTAGTGTGTGTGTGTGTGTAAAGTAAGTGTGTGTGTGTAAGTGTGTGTGTGTGTGTGTGTGTGTAAAAGTGGGGTAGGGGGAGGGGAGAGATATGTGTGTGTGCGTGCATGCATGTGTGCATGCATGTGTGTGTATGTAGTACTTTTAGCGGTATGTATCCAATCACACATGCATACTTCTTGTTCATCAAACGCCCAGACAGCAACTATTGTTGTCTGTCATTTGAGCAAAAATGCATTGTGCTGCCGTTAAGCGCCTGACAAGTCAGGCCCAGCACATCCTGACTTCAGCGAGGGAGACAATCTTTCAAGTCTATCTGGGAAAAAGGCCGGAGAATGGACCAACACGGAAGAACAGGAGTAAAGCAGACACAAGGAGTGGGGTAGCAGAGAGGGAATTCCCAGCCCAAAGCTTCCATGCATGTGATGGACGCTGTAGTAGCCAAGTGTAAAGACCATTCCACTTCAATCCCGCGGGTCCAGCGAGTCGTGGGTTCAAACCTAGCCAGCGTCTGGTGAATTAAGGGTGGAGATTTTTTTTTTTTTTAACCATCTCCCAGGTGAAAACTTCAAGTGCAGACCTGCCAGTGCCTTCATTCCCTTCGAATGTATATACACACACATGCAGAAGATCAAGTATGCGCATGAAAGATTTCGTTATTTATGTCGGTGTTGGATGGGTTATGGAAACACAAACTTTGGATGGGTTACGGAAACACGAACATACCAGCACACATCCCTTATGTTGGAGTGCGGCTACATTTATGGCACGCGAAACAGTCGCATACGCGAAATCTCTCCATTCTAGATGAAGAATGGGGGGAAAAAAAAAACCCAACAAAACCAAACATACATGTATACACATAGCCTACATTAACACAGAACATCTCCTGCACACATTATAGCCCATTCCACCCTTCGGAAGAGTATTTATTCATTTATTTATTCTTTTATATCGAGGATAATGGAATAAGCACTCGTGTGCTTTATTACATCCAGTCCCCGTGTGTATGCGGTTTTGTAAATTTTGTCATCTGTTCCCACCCGCACACAATGGCCTACTCTTATGAAAAGCAGAACAGGATTTAACGTGTGTGCAAGATGTTCTGCGTGCGTTTGCACACGGTGCCTCGGTTTATAGTCTCATCCGAAGGACTTTTGGGGAGAGTGGAGTCTGCACTGATGTTAACCAGTGGGCCATTGCGTGCCAGTGGGAATGGACGACAAAATTTACAAAACTTCGTGGACATGGGGACTGGATGTAAAAAAAAAAAAAAGCATGTGAATGCTTATTCCTTCATCCCCCAAATAAAAGATGTAAATAAAAGATTTTCTTTTGATACCATGCAAGAAAGCATGAACATACTCACATAATGTGCACATTTACATGTGACACATACACACAAGCATGCATGCACGCACAGACAAGTCGTCATGAACATGCATGTGTATAATTATCATCATGTTTTGATGAATGTGTTGCAGGAACAGAATAGCCTGGTGCTTACACCACTGTACCATCTGAAAACATATCTTTGACTTTGACACACACAGAGAACCGGGACGGAATAGCATGGTGGTTAGAATGATACGCTCATGATCTGCTGACCCGGGTTTGAAACTCATTCAAGAGGATTTTTCCTCTGGAGTTAACATCACTGCAGACTCCACTCTCCACTAAAGTCCTTCGGATGAGACTATAAACCGAATGCACGCAGAACATCTTGCGCACGCATTAAAACCCATTCCACTTTTCGGAAGTGTAGGCCATAGTGTGCCGGTGGGAACGGATGACAAAATTTACAAAACTGCATACACACAGGGACTGGATGTAAAAAAAAAAAAAAAAGTACGAGCGCTTATTCCATAATCCTCGAAATAAAAGAATAAAACTTTTTTTGTTAAAAACCACACACACACATACACACACACGCATGAACACACACACCACACAACACACACAAACGGACACAAGCACAAAGCGGCGGCCCTCACGTTCAACCTCAGGCACCGAGGTGGACACGGAGGAGGTGGTGGAGGGGATGATGGAGAGGGAGGGGGCGCTGGCTCCCCCCCCCCGTCCCATGAAGTGCTCGCGCAGGGCCGCCGTGTGCGCCACCCAGGCCGAGGGGTCGATGGGCCGCACGGGCTCCTGGCGGGGCACGGTGAAGTAGCCTTTGGGGTTCGGGTCCCAGCACTTGGCCACCACCAGGCTGATGGCTCTGGGGAGGTTCAGAGAGAGAGAGAATGAGGAAGACATGGGAACCATCATCACCACCAGACTGATGGCTCTGTTAAAGAGAGAGAGTGAGGAAGACATGGGCACCATCATCACCACCAGACTGATGGCTCTGTTAAATAGAGAGAGTGAGGAAGACATGGGCACCATCATCACCACCAGACTGATGGCTCTGTTAACCCTAGTGGCGCGGTTCCCGGAATATTCCGGGAAAGGCGGGTCTAGGCTGTGTGGCGGATCCCGGAATATTCCGGGATGACGTGGGTGGTCATAGTTGAAAGCTTACTTTCGCTTTCAAAGGTCAGCCAATGAATGTTAAGGCCGTTGTAGGCCCGCAGAAAGGGGTGAAGGTCGTTTGACACACACAAGCAACGAAGAATCTGATTGGTTAAGAGTGTATTTTAATTTTTTTTCGGACCAGCCGAGATCGTCTTCAACAAAAATGGCGGCCAGCGTTTGCACTAGAATTTCTTCAAGCGTTTTTTGAGCTTTTTTACAAAATTGACAGCGAGGAGGAGTTTTAGAGGCTGGATTTGGTTGAAATAAACAATGAGAGAGACGATGAGGTAAGGATTGTGGAATATTTTTGAAAAACTTGGTAAAAATCGATCGCGATCGGACTGAATCGAGCGGTGCTAGTTTTGCTGGATGGACTTTTTCGCTACTCGGCGATTTCGACGTCACAGATTGTTTTACTTTATTTTGACGCAACGAGGCTTCGAAATAACTGTTGTTGAGTCAAATCGCTATGCTGCTGAGTACTTTGCATCACATGAAATCAAGCGATCTTTGTATTTTTGTCATAGAAAGCCACCACTCTCGCACATTCCGCCATGACGGTCGCGATGGCGTCAATCCTGTCGCTGAACTTTTCCGAGTATTTGGTGACCGATAAAGCGATACAAACTCCTTATTTTTTGAAAACTAATGTCAAGAAATAGTGTTTATCTAATCATGACATTTATGCACCGCAAGAACTTTGCTTATCGTGTTAAAATCGATCCGGGGCCCTGACAGTGGAACAGTGATCGGTAGTGCGAACATGATTTTTTTTTGGGGATTTTTTTTTACATAATCATAAACACTACACACTATTATAAAAATTATACTCATTTAAAAGCATATTATCTCTTCTTTCCAGTGATCTATAGCTTAACACATTTAATTCAGTTTTATATATCAATATCAAGGGTTGTTTGAGCCCACCATGCTCCAAAACAATGCTAGCCAATGTTAATTCAGCCAATAGAAGTGAGGCTTGTTGCTGTTAATTTAGCGCTACTAGGGTTAAAGAGAGACAGAGAGGAAGACATGGAAACCATCATCACCACCAGACTGATGGCTCTGGGGAGGTTCAGAGAGAGAGAGAGAGAGTGAGGAAGACATGGGCACCATCATCACCACCAGACTGATGGCTCTGTTAAAGAGAGAGTGAGGAAGACATGGGAACCATCACCACCAGACTGATGGCTCTGTTAAAGAGAGAGTGAGGAAGACATGGGCACCATCATCACCACCAGACTGATGGCTCTGTTAAAGAGAGAGTGAGGAAGACATGGGCACCATCATCACCACCAGACTGATGGCTCTGTTAAAGAGAGAGTGAGGAAGACATGGGCACCATCATCACCACCAGACTGATGGCTCTGTTAAAGAGAGAGTGAGGAAGACATGGGAACCATCACCACCAGACTGATGGCTCTGTTAAAGAGAGAGTGAGGAAGACATGGGAACCATCATCACCACCAGACTGATGGCTCTGTTAAAGAGAGAGAGTGAGGAAGACATGGGAACCATCATCACCACCAGACTGATGGCTCTGTTAAAGAGAGAGTGAGGAAGACATGGGCACCATCATCACCACCAGACTGATGGCTCTGTTAAAGAGAGAGTGAGGAAGACATGGGCACCATCATCACCACCAGACTGATGGCTCTGTTAAAGAGAGAGTGAGGAAGACATGGGAACCATCACCACCAGACTGATGGCTCTGTTAAAGAGAGAGTGAGGAAGACATGGGAACCACCATCACCACCAGACTGATGGCTCTGTTAAAGAGAGAGAGTGAGGAAGACATGGGAACCACCATCACCACCAGACTGATGGCTCTGTTAAAGAGAGAGGGTGAGGAAGACATGGGCACCATCATCACCACCAGACTGATGGCTCTGTTAAAGAGAGTGAGGAAGACATGGGCACCATCATCACCACCAGACTGATGGCTCTGTTAAAGAGAGAGTGAGGAAGACATGGGAACCATCATCACCACCAGACTGATGGCTCTGTTAAAGAGAGAGAGTGAGGAAGACATGGGAACCATCATCACCACCAGACTGATGGCTCTGTTAAAGAGAGAGGGTGAGGAAGACATGGGCACCATCATCACCACCAGACTGATGGCTCTGTTAAAGAGAGAGTGAGGAAGACATGGGCACCATCATCACCACCAGACTGATGGCTCTGTTAAAGAGAGAGAGTGAGGAAGACATGGGAACCATCATCACCACCAGACTGATGGCTCTGTTAAAGAGAGAGGGTGAGGAAGACATGGGCACCATCACCACCAGACTGATGGCTCTGTTAAAGAGAGAGTGAGGAAGACATGGGAACCACCATCACCACCAGACTGATGGCTCTGTTAAAGAGAGAGGGTGAGGAAGACATGGGCACCATCATCACCACCAGACTGATGGCTCTGTTAAAGAGAGAGTGAGGAAGACATGGGAACCATCATCACCAGACTGATGGCTCTGTTAAAGAGAGAGTGAGGAAGACATGGGAATCATCACCACCAGACTGATGGCTCTGTTAAAGAGAGAGTGAGGAAGACATGGGAACCATCATCACCACCAGACTGATGGCTCTGTTAAAGAGAGAGTGAGGAAGACATGGGAACCATCATCACCACCAGACTGATGGCTCTGGGGAGGTTTAAAGAGAGAGTGAGGAAGACATGGGCACCATCATCACCACACTGATGGCTCTGGGGAGGTTTAAAGAGAGAAGGTGAGGAAGACATGGGCACCATCACCACCAGACGACGGTGGAAGTGGATTGGGCACATCCTCCGAAGAGATAATAATAATATATGGAATTTATATAGCGCTGAATCTTAACCAGCTGGGCTGGGCTGGAATGTATAGCAGCTGAAAGTGGGGGGAAAGTGACAGCTGTGGTGTCATCCTTCACTTTTCCTTCTTTTTATTCTGTTATATGTGTTGTGCTGTGCTGTGTTCTGATGATGTTGGCAGGGACAGAAGAAGAAGAAGAAAAGAAAGAAGAAAATAAGGGGGAGTGGAGGGGGGAGAGACAGAAGAAGTAAAAACAGGGGAAAGAAGAAAAAGAGAGACAGAAAAGGAAGAGAAATGAAAAGGAAAACAAAGAACAGAAAACAGAGACACTGGGGAAAAGGGGAAAAAAAGGGGGGGAAAAAAGAGAAACAAAAAACAAAAAGAAAAAGAAGATGATGAAGGAAAGGAGGAGGAGGAGGAGGAGGAGGAGGAAGAGGAGGAGGAGGAGGAGGAGGAAAGAGGAGGAGGAGGAGGAGGAGGAGGAAGAGGAGGAGGAGGAGGAGGAAGAGGAGGAGGAGGAGGAGGAGGAGGAAGAGGAGGAGGAAGAGGAGGAGGAGGAGGAAGAGGAGGAGGAAGAGGAGGAGGAGGAGGAGGAGGAAGAGGAGGAGGAGGAGGAAAGAGGAGGAGGAGGAGGAGGAAGAGGAGGAAGAGGAGGAGGAGGAAGAGGAGGAGGAGGAGGAGGAGGAGGAGGAAGAGGAGGAGGAGTAGGAAGAGGAGGGGGAGGAAGACGAGGAGGAGGAAGAGGAGGAGGAGGAGGAGGAAGAGGAGGAGGAGGAGGAGGAGGAAGAGGAGGAAAAGAAGGGATTATGACTCCTATCAATGATGTGGTTGTCAGTGTTGTTATCACCCTTCAGGACATGATTAAAGGGTTTTTTAAACTGAGAATAGCAAAAAGAAGAAGAAAAACAGAACAAGTAGAAAAAAAAGAAGATGATGAAGGGAAGAGAGAAAAAGGAAGCAGTAAAGAAGAAAAAGAAAAATAACACCCCCCCCTCCCCCCCGAAAAAAAACAAAAAACCCCCAAAAAAACCCGAGGAAAAAGAACAAGACAAAAAAGAAACTGAAAAGAAAAAGAACAAACAAAAACCCCACAAAAAAGAAAAGAAAGAAGGAAAAGAAAGGATAGAGAGAAACAGAAGAAAGAAAAGATGGAAGAAAAAAAAGACAAAGATGGAGGAGGAGAAAGACAGGAGAAGAATGAAAAGGATTTGCTCCTCAACATTTCAGCATAACACGATTGACGGAACACAGAAAAAAACAACCCAAAATCTTGTTGTTGAGGGTTTTCTGTGTATATCACATTGCGATAATATGCATTACAAAAAAGACCATTTCTGCAATTCACTGCTTAAATGATAAATCCTTTTGGGATGGGGGGTAAAGGAGGGAGGTAATCTAGCGGTTAGAGTGATGCATTCATGTTCTGATAGGCCGGGTTTGAGCCATGTCTGTTGAAGAGATTTTCTCCCTGGAGTTGACATCAGTACTGATTCCACTCCCTTGAAAGCCCTTCTGGCAAGACTAAATCGAGGTCTCATGTGCAAACACATGTAGAACATCTTCTGCACACATGCTAAAACCCATTCTGCCTTTCGGAAGAGTAGGCCATTCATGCCAGTAAGAACGGACGATGAAAAGTTTTTTTGTTTTTTTTTAAATGCATGCATGTCGGCGTCATGTTTAAACAGCACTCTTGAAGTCGGAATACAGATACCTTAATGGTGGGCAAAAAAGTGGCTTACGCAAAAATCTCACCAAAGGTGATCCTCAGAGCTCTAGCCAAGGAACAAAATAAAATTTTTAAAAGTCCAAAACCATTCAACAGACAAAAACATTGGTTAATGAACCGAAAAAACATAAATACAACAATCACAACAACAACAAAAGAAAATAATAATAATAATGTATGGAATTTATATATATCCTCGGGGAGAGCAGCCCAAATTTCACGCAGAGAAATCTCGTGACTTAGTGGTATAAAAAAAATTAAATAAATAAATAAATAAATAGCGCTGAATCTTGTAAAGCAACAAATCAAAGCCCTCAAAAAAAGAAAAGGAAAACACAATTTTCCAAAGGGCCACAATTGAGAAGTCCTGGCCTGCTTACCCCCCTTTCTGCACGGCCTCTCTCAGGCTTTTCACCGCGTCGTCGTTACTCATGTCTTCGAAGCTGACGCCGTTCACCTCCAGAATCATGTCCCCTGGCTCCACACGGCCATCTTGTGCCACTGCCCCTCTAAGCGACAAAATAATAATAATAATAATAATGTATGGAATTTATATAGCGCTGAATCTAACACACTTTACAGTATGAATATAACAAGTTTGGAGAGGGGAAAAAAAAACCTCAAAAAGAAAAAAAAGTTTAAAATTTTTTTTTTTTTTCATTTTCAAATGCTGGAATGACAAATACTATGTACAAAAACGGAGAAAACAAAGTCAACTCTACAGTCTCCATCGCCGCTGTGGTAGGTAAGGAGCTCCGGGCAATGCTTCCACTGGATCGGTGGTCTAATAATAACAATAATGATAATAATAATAATAATGTATGGAATTTATATAGCGCTGAATCTTGTAAAGCAGCAAATCAAAGCGCTCAGATGACAATTTTTTTTTTTTTTTAAATCGAGGATAACGGAATAGGCACTCATGTGCTTTTTTTACATCCAATCCCCGTGTGTATGCGGTTTTGTACATTTTGCCATCTGTTCCCACCGGCACACAATGGCCTACTCTTTCGAAAAGCAGAACAGGGTTTAACGTGTGCGCAAGATGTTCTGCATGCGTTCGCACATGGAGCCTCGGTTTATAGTCTCATCCGAAGGTCTAGAGGCAACGCACCTGCCTACAAGGCCAACAGTCCAGGTTTGAAGCGTGTGGTGGTTCGATCCTCTCTTGTGCCTGAAACTTGTCCCCCATCCACTAGACCATAAGTGGTGGTCTGGATGCTGACCTTTCGGATTAGACGATAAACCAAAGTCCACAAGTGCAACACACACTTAGTGCACATAAAAGAATCCATGGCAACAAGAGAGTTGTCCCTGCCAAGACTCTGTACAAAAAAGGCAAGTCTGTTAGGGAAACAACTGCACGTGCAGACAGGAAAAAATGGGTGGCGCTGCTCTTGTGGCGACGCATGTGCTCTCTCCGGCGAGAGCAGCCCAAATATCAGGCAGAGATCTCTGGCATAGGTGAAGGTGCCATACATACGATACAAAAACTGACCTTATGGTATACATATACGATACAAAAACTGACCTTATGGTATACGTACGATACAAAAAACTGTCCTTATGGAATACATGATACAAAAATGTCCTTATGGTATACATAAGATACAAAAATGTCCTTATGGTATACATAAGATACAAAAATGTCCTTATGGTATACATAGATACAAAAATGTCCTTATGGTATACATAAAATACAAAAAACTGTCCTTATGGTATACATAAGATACAAAAAACTGTCCTTATGGTATACATAAGATACAAAAACTGTCCTTATGGTATACATAAGATACACAAACTTACCTTATACATACGATACAAAAACAGACCTTATGGCATACATACATATGATGCAAAAACTGACCCTATGGTATACATACATACATGCAATACAAAAACTGACCTTATGGTATACATACATACAAACGATACAAAAACTGACCTTATGGTATACATACATACGATACAAAACTGACCTTATGGTATACGTACGATACAAAAACTGACCTTATGGTATACATACAATACAAAAACTGACCTTATGGTATACATACAATACAAAAACTGACCTTATGGTATACATACAATACAAAAACTGACCTTATGGTATACATACATACAATACAAAAACTGACCTTATGGTATATATGCAATACAAAATCTGACCTTATGGCATACATACATATGAACCAAGAACCTGACATTATTGTATACACATATGCGATACAAAAACTGACCTTATGGTATTATTTATTTAAATAAATATTAAATTTATTTATAAATAAATATAAATAAATAAATACAAAAACTGACCTTATGGTATACATACCATACAATACAAAAACTGACCTTATGGTATACATACGATACAAAAACTGACCTTATGGTATACATACCATACAATACAAAAACTGACCTTATGGTATACATACGATACAAAAACTGACCTTATGGTATACATACATACCATACAAAAACTGACCTTATGGTATACATACATACGATACAAAAACTGACCCTTTCATCCTTACATTATTCTGAATATTTCACTGATTGCTATTGAAGTTATTTTGTGAGATAGTTTTCTATAGTATTTTGATTCTGCATCAACACGCTCGATTTCATTTCAGGTGTCATGTAAGTTCGTAGTCTTTAAGATATAGCATGCAAAATTGAATAAAAATGTTTTTAAAAAAAACAACAACTGACCCTTTCATGATGGAGCCGATGTAGATTCCTCCATCGCCCCCCTTGTTGTTCTGCCCTACGATGCTGATGCCCAGAAAGTTCACGGTGTCTGAAAACATGCCGTTCACATCACATCACGTCACGTCACGTCACGTCACGTCACGTCACGTCACGTCACGTCACGCCACGCCACGCCACGCCACGTCAATCACAACACAACACATCACAACACAACACATCACAACACAACACATCACATCACATCACATCACATCACATCACATCAAACACGCGCTATAGTCATTTCTTCAGTTTAACGTCCTTCCACTAATTAGTGATTTCAGACGGGAAAGTGTGTGCGTGTGCGTGTGAGGCGGGGGAGGAGGGGTGGAAGGGAGGAGGGAACTTAAGAAACGAAAATTAAACAACCATAAAACCAGAATGTTGAAAAAAAACCCCAACCCAACTTCTTAACCGCCTTGACCCCAGTATGCTGCAGCCAACAGTAACGGCAGCCGCTGCTAGATTCCAATACGACCGCAGCCGACAGTTGGTGCTGCCCCGTGGAAGTCTTTCATCACACGATCGTGGTTTCAACTGTGGTGGCGAATTTGGCGATGCAGGGAGGGTGTCAGACGGTGCCAGTGATAAATTTAGACCACTAACATGCGTGTATTGGGGAGGGAAGGAAGAAATAACAGCCAGCGACTGGAACGATTTTCAATGGTGCAGCGTGGCGAAAAAAATGGTGTCTACTTTGGTAGACGATTCATCTGATTAGTGAGACGATGAATTGAATGTTATTGTCTTGGAAGTAGAAACGTTTGAACGATAATTGTTAAGTGAGTCCGATATTAAACGCTTATGAGGAAGAGGAGGAAGGAAATGCTGCAGTTAGGGGGAAGAGTCAGCCAGAAAATAACGTGCTACACGGCACATTCCTGACCTGTGCTACACACACAGACTGGAGAAATTTGACCTCCCGGCCAGTCCACGGCATAGACGCCTGAAAACGTGATGCCTTTTGACTGTTTTTTCATTATTATTACACTTTCGCTTTGAAACTGCAATGGCAGAAATGAACATATATGCCGATAATGAAAATAGCAAGAAGGAAAAGAAAATAGGTCTCCGGTCTGCCAAGGTTCGACAGGTGACAGCAATGGGTACACCCCCCACAAACATCCACAATTTGTGCTTTCTGTGATGTGATGTGACCCTGTACCATCACTTCGACTACTTTTGAGACTACCAAGTTAAAAATTTTGTAGGACTGTAGAAGTTCTGTGTTGTTTCAAATTTGTCACACTTGTGCGGTGACAGTGTGACAGTCATGTACAATAATTCTGTACACTTAACAAACATGTGGTAGCACACGCAGATATGAACTGCAGTGTAAAGGTCATATGTTGAATGAATATGACTAGTTTTCAAAAGAAAAAAAGAGTTAAACAAAACTTCTGTCTCCTCGAGACATACCATAAAACAACAGGTGCTATGGGGACATTGTGTGACACATCCTTGAAGCCCTATTGCACATAACTATTGGTAAACACATCAGCTGGGTATCAGTTCCTTATTCAACACCAACATGCATGAACTATTGTCAAATCCATGCAGGATTTGCTGTTTATCATATATACCATACTTTTACCTGTGATTGGTGACATATAAGGTGACAATGACAAGACATCTGGTGACCAGACACATAAACTTGCGCCTAAATGCAAGTACAAAGACATACCTAGCTTGTGACAAAATTTCAGCTTGATAACTTGTCATGTACACACACAATTGTCTTAGGAGTAAAGTAAGTCAGTCGGGGGTAGAAAACCTTCAAAGAATTCAAAATCTACAGGCAGTTTAGCTCTGTAGAATCCAACAACAAGAGAGTTAAACACTAACTTTGCATTCATATACTAGAAACATCATTGGGACTTTTTTTAAATAATATTTATTCTTTTATATCAAGGATTATGGAATAAGCACTCGTGTGCTTTTTTTTACATCCAGTCCCACGGTTTTGTAAATTTTGTCATCTGTTCCCACCGGCACACAATGGCCTACTCTTTTGAAAAGCGGAACAGGATTTAATGTGTGCGCAAGATGCTCTGCGTGCGTTCGCACACGGGGCCTCAGTTTATGTTCTCATCCGAAGGACTATGACTTAATGACAATACCATTTCTTTCAGGGGCTATGGCTGACTGGTTGAGACCCTTCCGCTTCCATCCCATGGGTCCATGAAGTCAGAGGTTTGAATCCCTGTGTCGGTGTCTGGTTAGTTAAGGGTGGGGATCTTTATGATCTCCCTGGTCAACTTCAAGTGCAGACCTGCCAGTGCCTTAATTCTCTTTGTGTATATATATATACATACACAGAAGACCAAAATGAAAGACTCCATGATTCCTGTCAGTTTTCCATGAGGGGACGGGATAGCTCAGTGGTCGGAGCACTCGCTTTCCCCCAGCCAAGTTAAGCAGCGTCGAGCGTGGTTACCAGTTGGATGGGTGACCGTTTGCGCGCCTTGGCTTCAGTACAGTTCCCCCAGTTCACCCAGCTGTAAATGGGTACCTGTCCTCTTTAGGGTCAGGGAAGGTAAAGCAGCGAGGGAGAGGAGATGGGCGCCGCCCTCAATATGCTGGCCCTAGAGAAGTGAGGTCTCTGACGCCTCGCTCCCCTACGACCTTATAGGTTATGGGACTCCTTTACCTTTTTACCTTTACCTTTTTCCATGGGTTACGGAAACACGGACATACCCAGCATGCATCCCTGAAGTTGGAACACGGCTACCTTCATGGTGGGCAAAAACCATCGCAAACGCAAAATCTCACCATTGGTGAACGACAGAGCTCCAGTCAAGGAAGGAAACAAAAACAAACAAAAGAAAGATGAAAGAAAGAAAGACAGAAAGAAAGAAAGAAAAAGTAAGAAAGACAGAAAGACAGAAAGAAAGAGAGCCACAATGGGATGTCTTGTAGCTGAAGGAAAGGACACTCTGCATCCTTCTGCTACCATCCTGCAACACTTCTTCATCGAAAGCTCACACAGCAACTACTGCTTTCTGTCATATGAGCCAAACTACACTGCGCTGCTGTAGTGTTCAGCACTTGACAAGTCAGGCCCAGCGCACCCGACCTGGACATGGGAGAGAACTGTTATCTTTTAAGTCTTTCTGAGAAAAAAAAAAAAAGGCTTGAGAATGAACCAAGAAGGCAGAAAATAATAATAATAATAATGTATGGAATTTATATAGCGCTATGACTTTTTTTATGCGTGTGTATGCGGTTTTGTAAACTTTGTCATCTGTTCCCACCGGAACACAATGGCCTACTCTTTCAAACAGCGGAACAGGATTTAACATATGCGCAAGATGTTCTGCATGCGTTCGCACACGGGGCCTCGGTTTACAGTCTCATCCGAAAGACTCTGACATTCAGTTCGATTTTTTTTGTCAAACTGGGAAGAAAGGGCGAGGCTGGGAATCGAACCCAGAACCTCACGGTTTACATGTTGCCAGGCAAACGTCTTAACCATCCTGCCACCTTCCTTCAAAACAGACAAGAAGGAGGTGGTGACAAGAAGAAAAAGGAACGAGGCAGAAACAAAGAGAGGGCTAGAAAAGAGGGGATTTCTAGCACAGCATTTCCAGAAGGTGGGGATGCTGTTTCTGCTGACAGGCCGCCGGCAGGATCCCCACAGGGAGAGCCTGCAGTTCTGACAAAGCACAGGCCCGTGAGCTGAGGGGCCATGTCGTCCACTCACCCATGTTGAGAGTGACGTTGATGATGTTGAGCGACATGGTGGAATCCGTGATACTGGTGAAGGAAGACGCCTGTAACAACAACGACAAGCAGCAACGCTAAACAATAACGACAATCATCATCGTGGTGATAATCATCATTATGCTGGTGATATTGGTGAAGATGAAGACGATGATGATGATGATGATGATGGTGATGATGATAACCCACCACCTTCACCACCACCACCACAACAACCACCATCATAATAATGATGGTGATGATGACAATAACAATGGTGGTGGTGGTGATGATGATGACGACATTAATAAGAAGAAGAAGAAAAATGAGGATAATGATAATAATAATGATGATGATGATAAAAAACTATTTAAAAATTATTATCAATATTAGGAAGGTGTGTGTGTGTGTGTGTGTGTGCGTGTGCGTGCGTGCGTGCGTGCGTGCGTGAGTGTGGGTGGGTGGGTGGGAGGGAGTGGAAGAAATAGAAGATTCCAAAGAGATCATGATTCCAAAAAGATCAAGATTCCAAAGAGATCATGAATCCAAAGAGATCATGATTCCAAAGAGATCATGATTCCAAAGAGATCATGATTCCAAAGAGATCAAAAGAGATTATGATTCCAAAGAGATCCAAAGAGATCATGATTCCAAAGAGATCACCATTCCATTGAGATGACGATTCATTTGCATATGCACCCGTTTTTTGCCCCCCCTCCCTCTCACTAAGGTAGCCATATTCCGCCAACAGGAATGATGTCCAAACACAACACCTGGCTGGCTGAGTGCATACGTTGCTTTTTAAACAACGTTGGCAACTGTTCCTACAAGCATACATTGGCCTCTTCCGAAAGGCAGAAGGAGTTTTAACGTGTGCGCAAGATGTTCTGCGTGTGTTCGCACACGGGTCCCCGGATTGTAGTCTTATCTGAAGGACTTTTAGGGAGAGTGGAGTCAGCACTGATGTTAACTCTTGGGGGAAAATCCTTTGGTATGGGTGCCGTGGTGGAGACACAAACCCAGGCCGTCGTATCTATCACTAGCGCAATGCTCTAACCACTAGGCTATCCTGCCTCCAAACCTCCCCCCACCCCCACCATCCCTTTCCTAGAATTTAAAACAGCACCCCCCCCCCCCCCCCCCTCCGGGAGGCACCGTGGTCGAGTGGTTTAGGCAGTCAACTCGTGATCCAGAGGTGGCGGGTTCGATCCCCGCTCGGCTCGGTGTTGTGTCCTTGGGAAAGACACTTTACTCCTATTTTCCTCACTCCACCCAGGTGTACAAGTGGGTACCAGCTCTGCTGGGGAAGTATCTGGCGACAGACTAGCGTCCTGTCACAGGGGTGGTGAAAAACCATCAGTTCGCTTAACGCTACAGAAACCGGGATAAGCTCCGGCTCTATGGGCCTTCTGGCTCGAAAGAACATACTACTTACTTACCCCCCCCCCCTCCCCTTAAAAAGACACACCTTCCCCCCCCCCCCCCCCCCCCCCGAAAACCCCCCAACCCAAAACAAAAACCAACACACACAAAAAACCACTAGAGCGGATTCCCCCCCCCCACCCCCACCACCAAAAAAAATAAAAAATAAAAATAAATAAATAAAGAGAAAGACATAGAAGAAACAGAAACAGGATGGAATTGTCATATGTCACATACATCACAAAAACATGAAACAAAACCATACCCCCCCCCCCCCCACCCAAAACATAAGATAAACACTTGGGAGGAAAAAAAAAAAAAACCTAACAACCCACAAAAACAAAAACACCTGAGAAACTCAAACAGAGCCATGTATACAAAAAAGAGACAAACAACTCCAATTTCTCCCCCCCTCCCCCCACCCCACCCCACCCCCTCCCTTTTCTCGACAGGAGCTCCGAGGTTCACCAACGGCGAGATTTTCGTGCGCATACCCCCCCCCCCCCCCCCCCCCCCCCCCCCACCACACACACACACACCGTTAGGTATCCGCATTCTGACTTCAGGGATGGTGTCTAAACACACCACCTGTGTGCATGCGGGCGGGGGGTTTTCTTTGTTATTGTTTTATTTTTTACTTTTGTCATCCTTTCCCACCGTCATGAAACGACCTAAAAAAAAAAAAAGGTAAAGGAGTCCCATAACCTATAAGGTCGTAGGGGAGCGAGGCGTCAGAGACCTCACTTCTCTAGGGGCCAGCATATTGAGGGCGGTGGCGCCCATCTCCTCTCCCTCGCTGCTGCTTTACCTTCCCTGACCCTAAAGAGGGCAGGTACCCATTTACAGCTGGGTGGTGAACTGGGGGAACTGTACTGAAGCCAAGGCGTGGCGCAAACGGTCACCCATCCAACTGGTAACCACGCTCGACGCTGCTTAACTTGGCTGGGGGAAAGCGAGTGCTCCGACCACTGAGCTATCCCGTCCCCTGTGAAACGACCTACTCTTCCAAAAAAAAAAACAGACCCGGTTTTTGGACATGCGCTGTAGACAAACCGTATTTGCTATTGGGTAGGGGGAGGGGGGAGGGGGGAGGGAGGGGAGGGGGGGGGGAGGCCTCAGTGTACAGTCTCATCCAAAAAACTTTGACATTCAGCTCCACTTTCTCGTGACACCGGGCAGAAAGGGGCGAGGCTGAGAATGGAACCCAGAACCTCGGGGTGAACTCGTTAGGCAGGGGAGACATCGCGCGCACACGCCTGCCTCCTTCCTCCTTACCTGCCACCTGCAGGGCTGCCATGCCCCGTCCCCTTACCTTGGTCATCCCCCCTCGGCTGACGTCAGACGGCCGCCTGTGTCGACTTCGACGGCGGTGTCGACCATGTCTGGAGGTCAGGCTGGTGGCCGTGTCTGTTACCATGGAGAATCTGCAGCCACAGAATTTTTGGGTTGGTTTTTTTTAATACTAGCAAAATGAAACCGCATACACACGGGGACTGGATGTAAAAAAAAGCACAAAAGTGCTTATTCCATTATCCTCGATATAAAAGAATAAATTAAAATTAAAAATTAAAATTTTTTGTTAAAAGTTGCTTTAAGAAGTGCCTAAATTCTTGAAATCCCATAGGAGAGGACAAAAAATTATGACAGTATCTCTGTGTGTGCGCACGCACATACACTCACAAAAGACAACACACCCCACACCACACAACACATACACACCCCAAACACACACTACAACCCCCACACCAAACACCAAAAACAAAAACCCCCCAAACACAACACACCAAACAAACCAAAAAACACAACCACCCAACACACCAAAACCCCACCCCAACAACACAACACCAAAACCCCCAACACACAACAAACACACACAACACCCAAAACCCAACACCACACTCCAAAACCCAAAAACCCAAAACACAACACAAAACACCAACACACCCAAACACCCCAAAAACACACAAAAAACAAACACCCAAACACACCCACACCCCAACCCCAACCCCCACACACACCCACCCCCCAACACCCAACACACACACCACAACACCAACACCAACAACAAAAACACCACCAACACCCAACACAACACACAAAACACACACACCAAAAAACCCCAAAACACCAAAAAACACCACCCCAACACACCACACACCCAACACCACAACACCCCACCAAAACCAACACACAACACCCAACAAAACACCCAACACCCAAACACACACACCACCAAAACACCCACACACACACACCAAAAACCACACACACCAACACACACACCAACACACCACACCAAACCCCAACACACCACACACCAACCCCCACCAACCACACACCACCAAAACCCAAACACACACACACCAACACACACACCACAACACACAACACCCACACCACCAACCCCACACAACCCCCAACACCACACACAAACAAACACCCAAAACACCCCAACACCACCACCCCAAAACACACCCACCACCACACACAACCAACACACACCACACACCAACACACACAAAACCCCCCCACCCCACCCAAACCCCAAAAACCCACAACACCCCAACCAACACCACACACCCAACACCAACCACCAAACACACACACACACCAACACCAACACACACACCCCCCAACACACACACCCCACAACCAAACCCCACACACCAACACCCCCACCAACACACAACCACACACACCACAACACACACATACCAACATACACACACACACCAACACACACACACCAACAACACAACAAACACACACACACACCAACACACACCACACCAACACACACACACCCAACACACACACACCACCAACACACACACCAACACCACACACACACACACACACCAACACACACCACACACACACACCAACACCAACACACACACACACCAACAACCACACACACACAACCAAATACCAAACACACCACCAACACACACACCAACACACACACACACCACCACACACCAACACACACACACACCACACACACACACAACACACACACCCAACACCACATCAACACACACCACAACACACACACACCAACAACACACCCACCCACCAACACACACCAACACCCAACACACACACCAACACCAAAAACACCACAACCAACACACACACACACCAACACCCAAAAACAACACACACACAACACACACACACACCAACACCCACACACCAACACACACACACAACCCAACACCACAACACACACCACACCACACACACACACACAAACCAAAATACCAAAACACACCACACACACACACCAAACACACAACAAAACACCCAACACACAACAAACACCCACACACCAACACACACACACCAACACACACACACCAACACCCAACACACCAACACACCACACCACACACACCAACACACCCACCAACACACACACACACACACACACACACACCAACACACACACACCACCAACACACACACACCCACCCACCAACACACACACCAACACACCAACACCCACCAAACACCCACACACCAACACACACACACACACACAACACACACCACACACACACCAACACCCACCAACACACACACACACCAACACCACACACCCAACCAACACACACACACACACACACACACACACACACCAACACACCCACACACCAACAAACACACACACCCAACACACACACACCCACCCACCAACACACACCAAACACACACCACAACACCCAACACACACCACACAACACACACACACCAACCACCCAAAACACACACACACACCAAACACCCAACACACCACACCAACACAAACACACACACACACCAACACCCAACACACACACCCAACACACACACACCAACACACACCACCACACACACCAACCACACACACCAACCACACACACCAACACCACAACCACACACACAGACAGACCTGCTGGCCGTGTCATCCTCCGAGTCCATGAAACTGGCGGTGTCCATGTCGCTGCTCATCATGGTGGACGTATCGCCCTGACCCCTGTCCAGCCGCTGACCCCCGCCCTGCTTCCACTGGTTGTTCATCAGCAACGACGGCGCCACCCCTGCCACAAGCATTTATTCTTTTATTTTTTTCATATCCAGCATAATGGAATAAAGACTTGTGCGCTTTTTTTTGTTTTTTTTACATCCAGTGTGTAAGTTATTTGGTAAATTCTGACATCCGTTCCCACCGGCATAAAATGACCTCTTCTTCCGACGGGCAGAACAGGTTTTAATGTGTGCAGAAGGTGTTCTGCATGCATTCGTACGTGACCTCAGTTTAGAGTCTCTTATGAAGGACTTTCAGGGGAGTGGAGTCAGTGCTGATGTTAACTCCAGGGCAAAACACACACAGAACACAGTATGTTTGTCCGTCGTGTTCGACGATGACCTCCAAAACAGCAAAGGAGGCAGCTGCTGTTTCGGAAACTGGGCAGAAATTTGATTATAGTGGAGATGCCTTGCCCACAGTACATCCCCACTCTCTCGGCCAAGTGGGCATAAGGACAGTCAGCGTTGGAGATGTTCTCCAAAGGCCAACTAGCCCCCAGGGCTGCAGCACATGACTGTGCGAGTCAAGCCTCCTAGTCAGAGTCATAGTCGATCACTAAAGACTAAGCTGTAAAGTGGAATTCCATGAGTGGGAAAGCCACTGATCATACAGCCTCTCACTTTGCTGTTGCCCCCAGCGTCAATGGTTTCATCAAGAACTGTGATAAAGCCCAGGCGCTGACGGCACACACAACACACACACACTGGATATTTGAACACATTACTATAGAACAAAAAAATTGTCAGTTTACCCATATCAAACTCTTTGAACAAAGTGTACATGCTATTTTTGAAAGCGTTAATCAATCATTTTAAACAACAGTGAGCAGTCTTCTTATTTGATGAAGGAAAGAGTTGTTCCTACTTCAAAGTGTTTGAATGTTTAGCGTAAAACACAGGCAGGCAGAAAGACAGATGGACAGACAGAAAGTTCTTTTTTCTTTTCTTTTTTTGTGTGTGTTCCTTAGCTACAGCTTTGAGGTTCACCAAGGGTGAGAGTTTCGCGTGCAACCCGTTTTCGCCCACCATAAAGGTAGCCGCATTCTGACTTCAGGACTGACATGATACTCACCCCTTTTAGCGGTTCCCAGAACAGACTCTGACTCCTCTGTGCACGTGTCGCAGCCATCATCCCTGCTCCCCTCTGATGCGGTATTGCTGCAATTAAAGCAGGGGGGAAAAAAAAGAGAATTTTTTTTTTTATCTTCAGAAAAATTATCTACCATCAACTTCAATGACTGAAAAATATAAAGCTTGAGGAAGGAAGGTGGCAGGATGGTTAAGACGTTTTCCTGCCAACAAGTAAACCGTGAGGTTCTGGGTTCGATTCCCAGCCTTGCCCTTTCTTCCCAGTTTGACCAAAAAATCGAAGTGAATGTCAAAGTCCTTCGGATGAGACTATAAACCGAGGCCCCGTGTGCAAACGCATGCAGAACATCTTGCCCACACGTTAAATCCTGTTCCGCTTTTCGTAAGAGTAGGCCATTGTGTGCCAGTGGGAACAGATGACAAAATTTACAAAACCGTATACACACGGGGACTAGATGTAAAAAAGAAGCACATGAGTGCTTATTCCATTATCCTCGAAATTAAAAAAATGTCATCTGAGCGCTTTGATTTGTTGCTTTACAAGATTCAGCGCTATATAAATTCCATACATTATTATTATTATTATTATAATCAATACTGCGATGGCTCCACTTCAACAACAAAGCACCCATTGTTCTGACCTGCCAGGTTTCTGTTTTACCAGTCAGACCAGGGACTGACGATGATGGACACATGTGACACTCCTCCACATCATGGGTCACATGGCACCAGAGGTCAGTCTTTAGTTACTGACATGGTATTCACCACTAGACTGCCCTACCCCGGAAATTTTCCGGGGCAAAAATGTGCACTCTATACGCCTACATCCTGGAAAATTTCCGGGGTGTCAAACTGAAGTTAATAAGCCAGCTCCCCGGACTACAGTTAAAGGGAAAGAACTCCAAAACTAGCAGAGACACTCTGCTGTTGCTTGGCAACATCCAGCTGCAAAAATTGTGGCAAAAACGATCGGTTTTTTTAGCTTGTATTTTGTGTTATTATGCATGACCGCTTGGACAGTTCTTGCTCAAAATGGTTGACACTTCTCGTTGAAGGTATCAATAACTTTACACAGATGAAAAAGGCAGGCAAATGACCAAGACGGCAAAAAAAACAAAGAGGAGGTGACGGGAACAAAAGAAACAAGGCAGAAACAAAGAGAGGGATATAAACGAGGGAATTCCTTGCACAGAATTTCCAGAAGGTGGGGATACTATTAAGAACTGACAGGCCCCCCGCATCCACACAGGGAAATATCAAAGACATTAGATCAGATTGGGCAACTGTTCATAATGTTAAAGACTTTATCAAAACTAAACATGCAATCAGCACATTCATTAGTAAATTACACGGACACTCAAGCCAAGTGGTTCAGACATTTGACTTCATTCCCTTGGGTCTGTGACTTCACAGGTTCCAATCTTGGCAGCATTTGGTGAATTAACTCTTTCTACCCCATTTACGAGTATACTCATAAACTTCATCCAACCTTACCACCCCATTCACGAGTATACTCATAACAGAGCACTAAGCTAGAATGGAGTGTTCTTATTCGGTCATTTCCAAGAATTACCCAGTCTCATCACATTCTCAAATGGTTTGTTTACATGCCACAGCGGCACTTTCTGTTTAGGCGAAGATTTCATTGATCTATTGCCTATCAATCAACACGAGTACATGCTCACAACGTCTCTTAGCTAAAGTAGCCTCTCAGCAGGTTTGTGAGTGGATTATTTATTTATTTATTCTTTTATATCGAGGATAATGGAATAAGCACTCATGTGCTTTTTTTACATCCAGTTATTAACTACAATAGCAATGAATCCGAGGATTCAGCTGAATACGATGCTAATATTAGCAACTAGAGAGACATTAGAAGTGATGACAACTGGCAGATCGAACTCTCTACCCAGTGATATAATTATGTAGGTGGGGTGAAGTATAGTCATATTCACTGACGATCATCAATACTTGATGGAAAGAAGACAATTTTTCATATTTAATCCCCAAATCTTGGAAATTGAATTCATACAGTTATTGCAATCAAGAGATAAGTAAGCATCTGGGCTTAGTGGTGAAGGCAGACATGATAATTATGTCACTGGGTTGGTGTTTTCCTAAGGAAAGCTACACACATGGAAGCCACTTGTGCTTGAAGTGGCGTGCATGGTATATGGTCTTCGTTTTTATTTTCAGTTTTTGGCAGTGACAATAAAGTTTCATCTATACTTAAAACTGTACAGAAAATGTTTCTCTTGCCTTTTTTGTTGTTGTATTGGTTTCTCTAAGTTTTGTTTCATATTAGCCAGACGTTGCATTTTGGGGTTGTTTATCAATTTTGTTATTTACTTCAAACAAACAAACATTTATTTTTGACTCAATAGCTATAAAAACTGGACCATCGGTAGTTTATTACCAAGACATTAACACTGTGAAATTTGAAAGCCTTTTTTTTTTAAAGTTTAGAAGTCAGCACTTGTTTTCTCAGCATGCCTGTGTTTTCATGCAAACCTGTTTGCACAGCTGAGCAAGGGGAGAAAACTCAGGCCATACCTATGGGGTAAAAAGAGTTAAGGTTAGGGACTTTCACCATCTCAAATGTACAAGTTTGTGCACTGCATACAAATCCATCAAATGCCATTGATTCAGTGTCAGTTTAAAAAAAACAAACCACACAACAGAAAATCCCTCTTGAACCCCTTAAAACAACAACAATCATCATCAAAAGAAAACGCAATGTGCTGGAGTGCTTCTCTCTCACTTACTTATGAATACAAATGGATACCCTATGCATACCTAGCTATGTATTTCCTTCAGAGTCCCTACAAATATGTGCGCACATGCTCACTCACACACACACACACACACACAGTGACACACACACCCCTTCTCTCTGTAGGACTTTCCTAGTCAAAGCCAGGGTCGGAAGAAAAAAAGTATACTGTCAATACTTATCTGTAACCCTTGAAAAAACCCCAAACAAAACCCAGATCATTCATTCACATGCACTTTTTTTTTTAAAAACCCACACATGTTCACGTGTGAAAATGCACACACCTATCTCCCTCTCTTTTTAACTTTTCTTTTAAAAAAATTAAAAAATTTTAACCCCTCAAAAAACAGCAAACAAGCCACCATCTCTCACAGTCTCAGTATAACACACACACATTCATTGTGACATAATCATGTCACACAAAAGGGAGTGAACTACTCACTGGAAGGAAGGGGGACGACTGTCCCCAATGCCGCCCAATCTTTCTGTGGTCGATGGAACTTCCCCTGACTGGGACTGCGAATCAGAAGCACTGTTTTCTGCTGGCACCAGCTGCAGGAAATATATGGTATAAATTTAATACCAATTTATTATATGTATGTATACAGGTATGAAAATCACAATCCGATTCAGGACATATCCACTGTCACAATACTGATAATTGTCACTGAGACTTATTGGACACAACAAAACAAGCCCATAATGATTCTTTGGATGAGACTTTAAACCAAGGTCCCAGGTAATACATGATTATATATAATAATAAAAGGAATTTATGGAGTGCTATATCTTGCAAAGACAAATCAAAGCGCTTGCATTCAACCTATTCCGATACAGTCATGCAACTAATAACAATTAATAGCTTTAAATTAAAACCAGCTCAACTGCACATACACAGTGACACACACACACACACACACACTCACTGATCAATACTTTTTCAAACACATAGATCCTAACAATGTGACATCTAGTTAAAGCACATTGTGTGTACATCACTACATGCATGCGCGTGTGTGTGTGTGTTTTATTTTTTATATGTTTTTTATATCGAGGATAATGGAGTAAGCACTCATGTGCTTTTTACCTCCAGTCCCCGTGTGTATGCGGTTTTGTAAATTCTGTCATCTGTTTCCACCGGTTTACACCGTGCACAATGCTTCATCTTCGAACAAAGCGCAACAGTGATTTGTGTGTCGCGGTGTGTCTGTTGTGTGTCGACGTGTGTGTGTGTATAGTTCATCGTGTTGTGTGTGTGTGTGTGTGTGTGTGTGTGCGCGTGCAGGCACACTCATTCATGAAGGCATCTGATTCACAGCACAGATTTGTGTTTTTTTAATCAAGTAATTTAATTAATCTCAGTATGGTTGGCTTGTTTAGTTTAGTTTTTTTTTTAAATAGTAAATAACTGAAATATGCATATGTGGTTGAGAAAATACTTTACACATCTGGGTCTGTGCTTTGCACATATAGGAACAGTACAGAATATATATCATATATAACAAAGCTTTGTAACTTACTTACCCATGATACAACTCTCCCATTGAAACATGGCAGATGTGTGTCTTCGTCAATGATTTCTTCTTTCACCACTCTGAAAAGTTCAGACATAATACATTATATATATGTATATGCTTTTGTGAAATCTTACAAAAACATAAAATATGTACACTACTTAAGTTTACTGTATACTCTGTGTCAGTGTCTGTCTGTCTGTGTCCACGTGTCTGACTCTGTGTGTGTGTCTGTCTGTCTGTCTGTCTGCCTCTCTCTCTCTCTCTCTCTCTCTCTCTCCTCTCTCTTCTCACTCTCTCTCTGTCTGTCTGTCTTTTTGTCTGTTTCCTGTCTCTGTCTGTCTGTCTACCTGTCTGAGACTTCGAGTCTCTGTCCGTCTCTCTGTCTGTCAGTCTGTTGTCTGTCTTTCTGTTGTCTGTCTGTCTGTCTGTCCCATACCCTTGGAATAAAGATTCTCAATAAATCAATCAAACACACACACACATGTACACACACATACACATACTGACATTGTGACACACACATATAAATATGTATCATGTACACACACTTGGGGACAGGACAGCCTGGTGGTTAGACTAGAGCAGTGCGCTTGTGATCTGACAGCCACTACTGACCAAGATACCAAGTAAAGGGGATTTTCCCCCAGGAGTTTGCATCACTACCAATTAAACTTCCCTGAAAGTGAAACTAAGTGAAAGTCCTTTGGATGAGACTATAATTCATACCGAGTTCCCATGTGAGAACACATGCAGAATACCTTGTGTACACATTACATTAAAACCTGTTCTGCCTTTTCAAAAGAGTAGGCAATTGTGTTCCATGAGAACAAAAAACTTTATGACAACATTGACCAGACTACATGCACACAGTGACACAGGGGCTGGATGTAAAAATAATAAGTCAGTGCTTAAAATTCATTATCCTTGAAATGAAATAATTTGAACACACAGTCACACACACACACACACACACACACACACACACACACACACACACCACACAGAAGTGCTTAATAGCTTACTCAAATTAAAACAGTCAGGATCAAGAGACCTTGACAAAATAGATAGTAAAATACTAAAAATCAGCGCCTATGCTATAACTGATACTCTAACATATCTTTAACTTGTGCATTGACAAGAATTATTTCCCACTGAAGTTTAAACGAGCCAAAGTAATACCATTACACAAATCAGGAGACTAAACCAATCCGTCTAACTATAGACCAATATTCATACTATCAGTCCTATCTAAACCATTACTGGCATTAGTAAAATGTACAATTTCACTTGCATTCTCATTTTAAAACCCATGATCTAATTAATGAAAACCAGACAGGATTTCATGAAAACCATTCTGTCATACTGCCCTAATACAACTGACCAAGCAATGTCTTTTGAATATATCAATAAGAGTGAAATTATGGGAGTCCTTTTTCTAGACTTTGCTAAAGCTTTTGATGTTATAAATATAAGCCACTCTCTCCTCATTAAAAAATTAAAATGTTACAGAATTTCCAACCAAGCATTATTATTTTTAGATTCATTTCTCAGTAATCGTCAACAGCTTGTTGAAATCAGGCCCAGGAGATCAACCTTATTATATGTGATAGATGGTATACCACAGGGATCAATACTAGGACCACTTCTTTTCTCTATTTTCTATTAATGACCTACCTCTGCATAGTCATGGTTCATGTGAAATGTTTGCTGACGATACATCAATTCAATGTAGCAACAGTGATCCTAACCAGCTTGTGAATGATATGCTGGCAGATATCGATAAACTTATTAAATAGACAGAACTCAACCATATGTCTCTTAATTCAAATAAAACAAAATGTATGTTTATAACAACTCGGCAAAAAAGACAAATTGCTTTTTCCATTCACACCAATATTTATCCAAGGACAAAAAATTGAAGAAGTTGTTTCACACAAAGTACTAGGTGTAGTAATTGACAATGATTTATCTTGATCAGAACACACCCACTTTAGGAAAATGAATCTCAGTAAGACTATATATCAACTTAGAAAGATCAAACATTTTCTAAACCTACAATCACAAAAACTATTCTTTCACACACATATTCTCTCTTATAAATTATGTTTCAACCTTATGGGATAGTGCTAGTGAAACAAACCTAAAGCATATAATTATAAGCCGCCTATATATAAAAGAGTTATCAAACTAATCCGATTGAATCCTAATACATTGACCACCAACAACTACAAAGAATTAGATATTCTTCCACTCAAAGACAGTCTGCATTTCAACAAGTGTCTATGTATGTACAATATATTAAACGGAAAAGCCCCAAAGAAAATTGTTAAAAAATTTTGCTGTTAATAAAAACAAGCCTACTCACAGATTGTCTCTGCCCAGGCCCCATAACAATCTCTACAAGTCAAGCCTTGCCTATTCTAGAAGAACAATGTGGAATAATCTACCTATCTCTTTAAAATCTGCTCCTTCAAAACAAACGTTCAAGAAACTCTTGAACAAACATCTGATGGACAAATTGTAAGTCCACTTTTATACTTGAGGTTTTCTTACATCTGACTACCTTGTTGTTATTCCTACCTTTGTTATAAATTTGTATTTTCTTCATTTGTTGTATGACTTGAGCTTATGTTATACTGTCTTGGTTTCGTTTTATCTTGTTTTGTGAGTCTTGTTTTTTTGTTTTTTTTATGCTTTTGGTTTTGTTTCTGATGTTTAGTTTTTTTTGTTGGTTTGTTGTTTGTTTGGGGGTTGTTGTTTTTTGTTGTTGTTAGGGTTTTTTTGGGGTGTTTTTGTTTGTTTGTTTTTTTGGGGGGTGTCTTCATTTGTCTGTATGACATGAGCTTATGTTATACTGTCTCGATTTTCTTTATCATGTTTTGTTAGTCTGTATTTATATATATATATGTTTAAATATCCATAGATTTTTGTCTTCAAAATGTGTGAACATTGTATTTTGATTGCTTTTACAAATTTTCTTGATTTTCTTTCTTTTTGTGTAAGGGCAGGATGAAAAAAAGTTGTATAAACTTAATCTTTTACCCTCAATAAAGATCATTTTGACTTGACTTGTCACACACGAACTATAATTTATTGTGGCAATAAATTGTGCTCTGTAAAGTTATTTTCCCTTACAATACAATCTAAGAACTTTTATCTTACTTAAGTCTTAAGTTGTTTACAACTAGCCTAATACTTGAGCAAATAATTTAATTAAGATAATGATTTTGTATAATATAGCCTAAATCTGTGCAGCTTGCTCAACATTTAGGCCTACAGTAAACAAAATCAATATTTATTCAACACTTGATGACGTATCGATTTTTCTTGTGAGCAACATTCACCAATTATCAACTAGCACTTCGTATTCAGTGCACGAGCACCGCTGGGGCACCGTGACACCGACTGACCGTGCTTTAGCACACGTGACTACTAAACTGTTATAGATTAACATATCAGCACGATTATCACGACACTGATATTCTCAAAAGCGATGGACACACAACACAAGCGAGCAAGAAACGTCCCAAGACCGCTCCGAATGTTCCATGAACTTACCCGAAGTCGTCATCCATAGACTTGAAGAAAAACTTGTAATTTGGCCTGTTGAGAGCATTTTTGAAGTCCCCAAGAGTCACTTTATCTGCCGGCACGGGCAGTTTAATCAAATAGGGGGTGTCTTCATCGTCGATGTGATAGATGATTTTTGTTTCCCCCATCATGAAAGATGCATGGAATTTGGAAATCGTCCCAGAAATCAGCAAAATGGCGTCCCAAATTCTTCCAATCCTTTCAATTTCACCTGCCGAATACAATGGGACTGAGGCACATTATGATAAAAAGAAGGCATCATTCGCCCGGCGACTTTTCTTCAGCAGATCAAAGGGATGATTTCTATTACAGGCACAAAAGCGTTGCACGATCACAGACAACACAAATCACTGAAAAACGTCTGCAAGATTGATCATCTTGTCTGATACGCCTAGGGAGGGCTCAAGTTTGGAGAATTACTCTTTTTATTCTTTTTCGGGGTTTTATGTTACTTCTTGGAGTCTTACTCCTAATCGCATAGCAAAGATCCTCTCGAACAATTGTGGCTCCTTTGCGTCTACAGTTTTCATTTGCCTATGGTGGGTAAAATTCAAAACTATCAAAACTGTGTGTCTTCATGGAATCATTAGATGAAAACAGAAACAGTTTTTATTTTACTTTAAGTTCCAGCGGGGGGACGGTTCGGCAAAATGAACAGCCATAAACAAACAGCGCAGACCATTTGTAGAATATATACACTGCAGCTACGACAGAGAAGCAGTCAAATACAGTTCCGTTCAACCGGCACTCTATTTATTTTATCTATTTATTCTTTTATTTTCAGGATAATGAAATAAGCAACCGTGTGTTTTTCACATCCAGTCTCTGTGTGTATGCAGTTTTGTAAATTTTTTCATCCGTTCCCACCGGCACACGATGGCCTCTTCCGAAAAGGACTTTTCCGAAGGACTTTTAGGGGGAATGGAGTGGGCACTGATGTTACCTCAGAGAAAAAATATTCTTGAACGAGATTCGAACCCGGGTCAGCAGATCACGAGCACAATGCGCATCACTCTGACCACCAGGCTATCCCATCCCCCTAGCTCTTGTGTGTGTGTGTGTGTGTGTGTGTGTGTGTGTGTGTGTGTGTGTGTGTGTGTGTGTGTGTGTGTGTGTGTGTGTGTGTGTGTGTGTGTGTGTGTTCAAATTCATTTAACGTCTTTTCACAGTTGTGATATTAGACCGGGTGGGGAGGGGGGGGGGGGGGGGGGGGGGGGGGGAGGAGAGGGGGGCAGCGAGGACGGGGGGGAGAAGGAGGGTGTATGAGTGTCAAGGGAGGAGGGTGTAGTTGGTACTGTACAGGAGAAGGAATTTCAGGGGATCGATGCATGCGAAATGATAAACAAAATTTAAAAATAAAAAATATAGAAAAACAACAACCAAAATTTTAGAAAAAACAACAACACCGTTACATTACTAACCTATTGAACTACAATAAACAACAGGAAAATGCAATTCTAACAATTTCTAACAAAATCAGTAATTCCAATGAAAAACGTAAATAAAATTTCAACTACTGAATTTCACGTGAAAAAACCCAAACCTATCTTAATGTGGGTAACCCCCTCCCCTGCCCTCAAAAGAAACCCAAGAAGCAACTCCTCCCCCCCCCCCCCCCCCCCACCCCCCCCCCTGGAAGAAAAAAGCTCAACCCTTAAAACAAGAGCGAGAAACACCCAACAACAGCCAAAACCCAATTACAAACACAATATCTCTAGCCCCCTCCTATGATACAAACGAGATGAACAATAGGAATGCAACAACTGTGAAACAGGAGGCATATAGCAAAGAAAAAAGGATAATGATAATTTTTTTTTAATCTAACAAGCTCAAAAACATAATTTCTGGACTAGAGCGTCTTTTAAGTCCAAAGCAATCACAATAACAAACCAACTGGACTATGCATAAGCGATCTAAAAAAGTCGTACATAAGTGACAGACTGCTAAATATTGCTGATGGAGAGGATGCCATCAAAACGGGAGTGTGCCCTTTTAAACTGCGGCATGTTAATATATGATCTGCTGTTATATTATTATTATTATGTGTGTGTGTGTGTGTGTGTGTGTGTGTGTGTGTGTGTGTGTGTGTGTGTGTGTGTGTGTGTGTGTGTGTGTGTGTGTGTGTGTGTGTGTGTGTGTGTGTGTTTGTGTGTGTGGTGTGTATGTGTAGGTGTGTCTGTGTGTGTGTGTTTTCTTTCCTTGGTAGCTGACTGGATTCAAACAAATTCCAATGCTAGAGAGCAGGTGATTTTAATAATAATTATTATTATTGTATGCAATTTATATGGCGCTATAAATATAGGGGACGAGATAGCTCAGTGGTCAGAGCACTCGCTTTCACCCAGCCAAGTTAAGCAGCGTCGAGCGTGGTTACCACTTGGATGGGTGACCGTTTGCGCGCCTTGGCTTCAGTACAGTTCCCCAGTTCACCCAGCTGTGGGTTACCCACATTAAGATAGGTTTGGGTTTTTTCACGTGAAATTCAGTAGTTGAAATTTTATTTACGTTTTTCATTGGAATTACTGATTTTGTTAGAAATTGTTAGAATTGCATTTTCCTGTTGTACCTGTCCTCTTTAGGGTCAGGGAAGGTAAAGCAGCGAGGGAGAGGAGATGGGCGCCGCCCTCAATATGCTGGCCCTAGAGAAGTGAGGTCTCTGACGCCTCGCTCCCCTACGACCTTATAGGTCATGGGGACACCTACCATAATTATCTTGTAAAAACAAACCAAAGTGCTTGCATTCAACTTATTCTTGCACATGCAACCAATAGAAATGATTTTAACAAAATCAGTTCACACACACACGCGCGCGCAAGTTAAACACTTCAGCAGGGTGATGAGAATTTTGATTTTAATGTTCCTCTGCTTAAAATGGATAGAATAACTCATATCAACAAACAAGATAACACAATATGCACTGGGGGACAGGATAGCCTAGTGGTTAGAACATTGCGTTCAAGGGGATATTTTCCCCTGCAGTTAACATCAGTGCAGACTCCACTCTCCCCAAAAGTCCTTCGGATGAGACTATAAACCGAGGTCTCGTGTGCGAACGCACGCAGAACATCTTGCGAACACGTTAAAATCCTGTTCCGCTTTTCGTAAGAGTAGGCCATTGTGTGCCGGTGGGAACAGATGACAATTTACAAAACCGCATACACACGAGGACTGGATGTAAAAAAGCACATAAGTGCTTATTCCATTATCCTCGATATAAAAGAATAAAATATAAAAAATTTAAATATTTAAAAGTATGCCTTTCGAGACGATCCTGGGTACAGAGCAACGGTGATATTTATTCCTTGCTGCTAGTTGTATAAACATGCTGCAAGAAGAGTCAGACCCATCCACAGTTGCTAACAAACCGAAACTACTTTTGCCATCAATACATTACAGGAGACAACAACTGGCTTTGTCAAGTTTCTTTCAGCAGTTGTGATGGTGATATTATTGATAGCGGTGGTCGTGACAGTGTAGCAGAAGTAGAGGAAGTAGTAATAGTAGTAGAGACACCAGCACAGTCAAGCCTGGAGTCTGGGTTTATAGGACGACCATCATTGAGTGTTAGTTTCCCCCAACAAGACTTGCATACTAGAGGAAGACAGAACGTTCTAAACTACATTCAAACAACATGAACAACAGCAACCGTAACAACAGATCATCATCATCATCTAACATCATCATCAACAACAACAGCAACAATAATAATAATAATAATAAATGGAATTTTATATAGCGCTATATCTTGCAGAGACAAATCAAAGGGCTTGCACTCAACTCATTCTTACACAGTCATACAACCAGTAGCAAGTAATAGTTCCATCAAGTCCAAATGTGCACGCACGCACACACACACACACACGCACGCACGCACACACTCACACACACACACACACACACACAGAGGTTACACACCCTGGCAGGGCAACAGTATCTTGGCTGTTGAAGGCAGGAAAAAAACTATGGGATGAAGCAGGAGAGGAAAATCTTAGGTTTGAAATAAATATGTCTTGAGACTGGATTTTAAAGTATCATAAGAAGGTTTTTGGCGGAGAAAGAGAGGGAGATCATCCCACATCATTGAACCAGAAATTGAGAAAGAGCGATGGCCGATGGTGGATTGGTTGAAACTAGGTATTGGTAAGGACAAGGTATCTGCAGCAGAGCGGGGAGAACGAGAAGGAGTGTACAAGTGAAGACATTCACAGAGGTAGGCGGGTGCTGTTTTGTGGGGACATTTGTAACAGAGGGTACTGATTTTATAGTTTACTCTCTGTGGCACAAGCAGCCAGTGGAAAGATTGCAATAGAGGGGTAATATGCTAAGATTTTTTCTTTCTGAGGATTAGTCGAGCTGCAGTTTTGTGTACGTTGAAGGGATTGGATTGATGATGCTGGCAGACCAGCCAACAGAGAATTGCAATAGTCCAGACGTGAAAGAATGAGAGACGCAACAAGTTTGGATGTTGCATCTGTGGACAGGTACTTTCGAATTGCACTAATACGCTGTAATTGATTGTAGCAGGACTGGCAGGTCTGGGTGATGAACTTTTGCATAGAGAGTGTGTTGTCAATAATGACACCTAGATATTTCACAGCAGTGGATAAAGGGACTGATGCATTGCCAAGTTGTATTGAAGCTGTTGTGATGGAAGAGAGTTTGTGTTTGGTTCCTACAAGCACAGTTTCCGTTTTATCTGCATTTAGCTGTAATTTGTTCTGTATCATCCAATTTGGGATATCTTGAAAGCAGTGGGCCATATTTGTAAAGAGAGAAGGTAGATTTTCAGGAGTGTCGCTGCTTAGAATCTGAGAGTCATCTGCATAAAAATAATGGTTGATCTGATGGCGGTTAATTATATGTGACAGTGGATATCATAATAATGATGATGGTAATAATAATAATAATAATAAGAAGAAGAAGAAGAAGAAGAAGAAGAAGAAGAAGAAGAAGAAGAAGAAGAAGAAGAAGAAGAAGAACAACAACAACAACAACAATAATAATAATAATAATAATAATAATAATAATAATAATAATAATAATAATAATAATAATAATAATAATAGTGGCAGCAGTGTCACTGACGACTAGCAGCACCCACAGCACCACTGAGTATCAGTAGCCTGCCTTCTTTTCAGACAAAGTTCGAAACATACGCTCCAGACTGGATCAGACTCAATTCCAGCCTGCGCCTCCTGACCCCCAGTTCACTGGCACTCCTCTCTTTTCCTTCCATCCCACAAGTGAAAAAGAAATCATGACAATTCTAAAGGAAATGTCTATAAAATCATGCGACCTTGATCCCATACCTGCTCCTGTTTTCTCACAATGCCTTCCACAACTTGTGCCTATTATCACTAAAATAGTAAACTCATCTCTTCAGTCAGGAAATTTTCCATCAGCTCTTAAAACAGCAATAGTCACACCTCTACTGAAAAAGCACGACCTCGATCCCAACATTCTGAAGAATTATAGGCCTGTCTCAAACTTACCCTTTGTCTCTAAAGTACTAGAAATAGTTGTTCTCAAACAGCTCAACAGTCACCTTCATTCCAATGATCTTCTTCCCACTTTTCAGTCTGCCTATCGCCCCAACCACAGCACCGAAACCACCCTAGTCCATACTTTAGATACACTTCTACTTGCTTCTGATGCAGGAAAAATCTCCCTCCTCACTCTTCTTGACTTATCTGCAGCCTTTGATACCATAGATCACTCAATTCTTCTTTCTCGCCTCCAAAATACGTTTGGTATTAATGGCACAGCCCTCACCTGGTTTACTTCATACCTCACAGACAGGTTCCAGAAAGTTATTGTAAACAAAATTCAATCAAAACCTGTCAAAATGGAATGTGGAGTCCCGCAGGGATCAGTCCTGGGCCCTGTTCTCTTTACTCTCTACACTGCTCCACTCTCACATATAATAAACAACCACCATATTGATCATCATTTCTATGCCGATGATACTCAACTTCAGTGCAGCGATACTGTAAAACTTGCCTTCCCTCCTGACAAATATGTCCTACTGCCTTCAAGACATTCAAAACTGGATGACTCAGAACAAGTTACAACTTAATGCCGATAAAACCGAAGCCATGCTCATAGGGACCCAACATAAACTTTCCTCTATCACAAAAACTTCAATAGAATTCGGCAATACGTCAGTTCCTTTGTCCAACTCTGTGAAGTATTTAGGAGTAGTTCTTGACAACACACTTTCTATGAAAAAATTCATCACCCAGACCTGCCAGTCTTGCTACTATCAATTACGGCGCATAAGCGCGATTCGCAAGTATCTGTCCACTGATGCAACTTCCAAGCTTGTCACATCTCTCATTCTTTCACGTTTAGACTACTGTAATTCTCTTTTGGCTGGCCTACCAGCATCATCTATCCACTCTCTTCAACGCTTACAAAACTCTGCAGCTCGACTGGTCCTAAGAAAGAAAAAATCTGAACACATCACTCCTCTTCTGCGATCTCTTCACTGGTTGCCTGTCTCACAAAGAATGGAGTATAAAATCAATACCCTCTGTTTCAAATGTCTCAACAAATCTGCACCCTCTTATCTCTGTAACTGTCTTCACCTGTACACTCCATCCCGTTCCCTTCGTTCAGCCGCAGATACTTTGTGCTTTCGAACACCCAGATTCAAACAAACCACTTTTGG
>CM054163.1:4918579-4921079 GCA_028751875.1 Rapana venosa
CAGTTCAATGGTACAATGACTGGTGTCAGTTCAATGCTACAGTGACTCGTGTCAGTTCAATGCTACAACTATGACTCGTGTCAGTTCAATGCTACAACTATGACTCGTGTCAGTTCAATGCTACAACTATGACTCGTGTCAGTTCAATGCTACAACTATGACTCGTGTCAGTTCAATGCTACAATGACTGGTGTCAGTTCAATACTACAATGACTCGTGTCAGTTCAATGCTACAATGACTCGTGTCAGTTCAATGCTACAATGACTCGTGTCAGTTCAATGCTACAAGGACTGGTGTCACTTCAATGCTACAATGACTCGTGTCAGTTCAATGCTACAATGACTGGTGTCAGTTCAATGCTACAATGACTCGTGTCAGTTCAATGCTACAATGACTCGTGTCAGTTCAATGCTGCAATGACTCGTGTCAGTTCAATGCTACAATGACTCGTGTCAGTTCAATGCTATAATGACTAGTGTCAGTTCAATGCTATAATGACTGGTGTCAGTTCAGTGCCACAATGACTGGTGTCAGTTCAACGCTACAATGACTCGTGTCACTTCAATGCCACAATGACTCGTGTCAGTTCAATGCTACGGTGACTCGTGTCAGTTCAATGCTACAATGACTCGTGTCAGTTCAATGCTACAACTATGACTCGTGTCAGTTCAATGCTACAACTATAACTCGTGTCAGTTCAATGCTACAGTGACTCGTGTCAGTTCAATGCTACAACTATGACTCGTGTCAGTTCAATGCTACAACTATGACTCGTGTCAGTTCAATGCTACAACTATGACTCGTGTCAGTTCAATGCTACAGTGACTCGTGTCAGTTCAATGCTACAACTATGACTCGTGTCAGTTCAATGCTACAACTATGACTCGTGTCAGTTCAATGCTACAACTATGACTCGTGTCATTTCAATGCTACAGTGACTCGTGTCAGTTCAATGCTACAATGACTCGTGTCAGTTCAATGCTACAACTATGACTCGTGTCAGTTCAATGCTACAACTATGACTCGTGTCAGTTCAATGCTACAGTGACTCGTGTCAGTTCAATGCTACAACTATGACTCGTGTCAGTTCAATGCTACAACTATGACTCGTGTCAGTTCAATGCTACAACTATGACTCGTGTCAGTTCAATGCTACAACTATGACTCGTGTCATTTCAATGCTACAGTGACTCGTGTCAGTTCAATGCTACAATGACTCGTGTCAGTTCAATGCTACAACTATGACTCGTGTCAGTTCAATGCTACAACTATGACTCGTGTCAGTTCAATGCTACAGTGACTCGTGTCAGTTCAATGCTACAACTATGACTCGTGTCAGTTCAATGCTACAACTATGACTCGTGTCAGTTCAATGCTACAGTGACTCGTGTCAGTTCAATGCTACAATGACTCGTGTCAGTTCAATGCTACAGTGACTGGTGTCAGTTCAATGCTACAGTGACTCGTGTCAGTTCAATGCTACAACTATGACTCGTGTCAGTCCAATGCCACAATGACTCGTGTCAGTTCAATGCCACAATGACTCGTGTCAGTCCAATGTCACAATGACTCGTGTCAGTTCAATGCTACAATGACTCGTGTCAGTACAGTGACTCGTGTCAGTTCAATGCTACAATGACTGGTGTCAGTTCAATGCTACAATGACTCGTGTCAGTTCAATGCTACAATGACTCGTGTCAGTTCAATGCTACAATGACTGGTGTCAGTTTAATGCTACAATGACTTGTGTCAGTTCAATGCTATAATGACTGGTGTCAGTTCAATGCTACATGACTCGTGTCAGTTCAATGCCACAATGACTCGTGTCAGTTCAATGCTACAATGACTCCTTCAATGCTACAATGACTCGTGTCAGTTCAATGCTACAATGACTGGTGTCAGTTCAATGCTACAATGACTCGTGTCAGTTCAATGCTACAGTGACTCGTGTCAGTTCAATGCTACAACTATGACTCGTGTCAGTTCAATGCTACAACTATGACTCGTGTCAGTTCAATGCTACAGTGACTGGTGTCAGTTCAATGCTACAATGACTCGTGTCAGTTCAATGCTACAAAATGACTCGTGTCAGTTCAATGCTACAATGACTGGTGTCAGTTCAATGCTACAATGACTGGTGTCAGTTCAATGCTACAATGACTGGTGTCAGTTCAGTGCCACAATGACTGGTGTCAGTTCAATGCTGCAATGACTCGTGTCAGTTCAATGCCACAATGACTCGTGTCAGTCCAATGCCACAATGACTCGTGTCAGTTCAATGCTACGGTGACTCGTGTCAGTTCAACGCTACAATGACTCGTGTCAGTTCAATGCTACAGTGACTCGTGTCAGTTCAATGCTACAATGACTCGTGTCAGTTCAATGCTACAATGACTCGTGTCAGTTCAATGCTACAACTATGACTCGTGTCAGTTCAATGCTACAATGACTCGTGTCAGTTCAATGCTACAACTATGACTCGTGTCAGTTCAATGCTAC
>CM054163.1:4933579-5009276 GCA_028751875.1 Rapana venosa
TCCAGTACAACTTAAGACAGTCCAGTACATTGTTGGTTCAGAGATAACGCACCTGCCTAGAACATGAACACTTCGTGATCGAAGTGTTCGGGGGTTTGATTCCCGTTTGAGCCAGAAACTTTGCCCCCGATTCACAAGATCATGAGTGGTAGTCCGGGTGCTAGTCTTTAGGATGAGACAATAAGCAGAGGTCCCACGTATAATATGCATTTAGCGCACGTAAAGGAACCCACGGCAACAAGAAAGTTTTCCCTGGCAAAATTCTACCCCTCCCCCTTTCCCCCAATAAAAGTCACTCTGATGGGGAAACAAATACAGTTGTGGACAGGAAAAGATAACAAAAATGGGTGGCGCTGCTCTTGTGGCGACGCGCTTTCCCCCGGGGAGAGCAGCCCGAGTTTCACGGAGAAATCTGCCGTGACTTAAAGTGGTATGAAATAAAATCTGAGCGCTTTGATTTGTTGCTTTACAAGATTCAACGCTATATAAATTCCATACATTATTATTATTATTATTATTATTACTAATACACAGTACAGCATACTAGTACACAGTACAGTACAGCACACTAGTACACAGTACAGCACAGCACACTAGTACACAGTACAGCACAGCACACTAGTACACAGTACAGCACAGCACACTATCACACAGTACAGCACACTAGTACACAGTACAGCACAGCACACTAGTATACAGCACAGCACACTAGTACACAGTACAGCACACCAGTATACAATACAGTACACTAGTACACAGTACAGCACACTAGTACACAGTACAGCACAGCACACTAGTACACAGTACAGCACAGCACACTAGTACAGTACAGTACACTAGTACACAGTACAGCACACTAGTACACAGTACAGCACACTAGTACACAGTACAACACACTAGTACAATACAGTACAGCACACTAGTACACAGTACAGCACACTAGTACACAGTACAGCACAGCACACTAGTACACAGTACAGCACAGCACACTAGTACACAGTACAGCACACTAGTACACAGTACAGCACACACATAGTACAATACAGTACAGCACACTAGTACACAGTACAGCACACTAGTACACAGTACAGTACAGCACACTAGTACACAGTACAGCACAGCACACTAGTATACAGTACAGCACACCAGTATACAATACAGTACAGCACACTAGTACACAGTACAGCACAGCACACTAGTACACAGTACAGCACAGCACACTAGTACACAGTACAGCACACTAGTACACAGTACAGCACACCACACGACGCTAGAATACACAGTAGACTGCAGTGCAACTCAGCGCAGTGTGGTGTTGACTGCAATGAGCTCCACTGTGCTGTGCTGTGCTGCGCTGTGCTGTGCTGTGCTGTGCTGTGCTGTGCTGTGTTGTGCTGTGCTGTGCTGTGCTGTGTCGTGTCGTGTTGTGCTGCTTTGTATTGTGGCGATAGTTGTATTGGCCTTCACAATACATAGCATCGCTAAGTGGTCAGAGCATTCGCTTTCCACCAGCGACGGTTAAGCAGCATTAAGTACGGTTACCAAGTGGTTGGATGGGTGACCGTTTGTGCGCATTGGCTTCAGGACAGTCCCCCAGTCACCCAGTGTAAATGCGTGCTTGCCTCTTTAGGGTCAGGGAAGGTAAAGCAGCGAGGGAGAGGAGATGGGTGCCGCCCTTGATATGCTGGCCCCTAGAGGCCCCTGACACCTTGCTCCCCAAAGACCACATAGGTTATGGGAACACCTCCAATATAGCATACACCACTCTATTCTCTACTGCACTGTATTATACTGTTGGTCTCAAGGTTAGCAGTATACGTCACGTGTGTTACGGAAACCCAGCTTGCAGCCTTACAATGAAGCGAGCTGCTCTTTTTTATTTTTATTTTTATTATTTTTTTTTTTTCTTAAAGATGGAAGACCTGATATTGAACCACTTGAATGTCGCCCTCTTTTTAACGTCATCTTCACACTTTTCTGTCTGTCTGTCTTTCGTTGTCGAGATGTTCCTTTGTAGTTTCTGTCTGTCTGTCTGTCTGTCTGTCTTTTTTTCTTCTTTCGTTCTTCTCTTTTCTTTCTTTCTTTCCTTTTCCTTTCTATCTTTCTTTTCTTGTCTTTCTTTCTTTCTTTTTATTTCTATTCATTCATTTCTTTCATTCCTTCTGAAGACGGAATGTGTGGGCTGAGGCCAACAGGCAGACCTCCTGCAGAGTGACCAGCACAGGAGAAGACCTGGCACTAGCCTAGACTCTCCTTGCCAGGTAAAAGGAAGCACAGAGAGAGAGAGAGAGAGAGAGAGAGAGAGAGAGAGAGAGAGAGAGAGAGGGGAGAAGAGAGAGGGGAGAGAGAGAGGGAGTGGAAGAGAGAGAGAGAGAAAGGGAGAGAGAGAGGGGAGAAAGAGAGAGCGAGCGAGCGAGCGAGCGAGAGAGAGAGAGAGAGAGAGAGAGAGAGAGAGAGAGAGAGAGAGAGAGAGAGAGAGAGAGAGAGAGAGAGAGAGAGAGACTAACATTGTTTGAGATTATATTCCAGTTTCCACTATCCATCGTTTAAAGTCTCATCTCATAGGTTGAATTCACTCAGCTCCCATCACACCTTCATCCACCATGGATCCATCATCACCACCACCATGACGTCACCAGTTACCGGTAGTAGTGACGTCAACGCAACAGATTCTGTGAGGGCCCCTGAAGGCTGTTTGGTGATTCCCTTCTCTGTGTTCACCCCTTGGAACCAACCCGAGGACTTAGTTTCCCACGCCACGCAACAAGCTTTCAACAAATTTGCCAACGTGTACATGCTGACCATCCTCCTCTTCATCAGCGTTCCCTGCAATGTCGTCAATCTGGTAGTGTTCTGGAATCACGGGTTGAAGGAGAGAATCAACCTTTGTTTGTTCTGCTTGGCTTTTGCAGATCTCATGACAGTTCTGCCCCATTTCGTTTGGAATCTGGACGGTTTGTTTTCAGAATTGGCGGGCACTCCCTATCAGTTAAGGGTGATGAAGGTGTGTGTGAACAATATGGTTCACTCTCTAGCTGGCTTCATCTACGTGTCTGGGTTTCTGTGCACGCTGATTGCTTTGGAGAGGTGTTTGTGTGTGTGGAGTCCCCTCAAAGCTCAGGGCATCATTCAGACCCGTACAGCCGCCATTATCATCGCGGCTGGTCACGTGTTCATTCTGGGAGGGCATCACGTGATCGCCACAAAATGGCGCGTGGAGTGTATGTTTGATCCCCTGACAGGTCAGGTGGTCGATGCTTTTTACTCCAGTTCCTTTTATTTGAACAACAAAGCCCTTGTCGACTTTATGGATGGGATCATTTTTGGAATTCTCCTTCCTGGTTCTTTCTTGGCAGGCGTTATGATCGCCACCATCATCACGTCCTTAATTGAAAGAAATGGCCGAGTGGAGAGACAAATCTTCCTCAGTCACTTCCGCCAGAACTGCAAGTACTAGTACCAAAGATGTGACCTTGACCCGGATGTTGATCGGGATTTCCTGTCTATTTATTTTGTGCACTACCCCTCCCCTTATTTTCCACACAGCGATTCCATTCGTTCCAGACCTTAGCCTAAGCGGCAAATTCTACAACGCTTATTATTTGTTCATCAACATGCAACAGCTTCTCACCTACATCAACACCTCAGTCAATTTTTTCATCTATTACCTCTTTGGCACAAAGTTTCGTCACAGTGTGCAAGCAATGTTTTGTAAGAGCGTGGAGGGATCTGGGAAAATGCGCAAAAAAGTGAAAAGCTATTCGAACTTGGATCCTCCGACTGACATCCATTCAGTAAGCCAGACTGCAGTGACACACCAGGTGTCAGATATTATCAAGGTACAAACAGACAAACAATAAAAGGAATACAAGTGTTATTCAGAAAACAGTAGTGGAGGAAAACAAGCGTTGGTAACCAGTAACAACTTCTTCTTCATTTTGAAAATGATCAATAAAAGATTCATTGAACTGTCTAATCGAAAAAGAAATCTTTGAGAAAATATCTTTCAATGATAGCATTTTAGGCATTTTTGTGTAAGGGCCATGCCTCTGGCCTGACCTGACTCGAGTTTCGGCTCCTGGATGAGCCTTCGTCAGAGGTCCCGGTGGTGATTGAAGCTTCACCTGCTGTGGTACCTTACAGCCAGACACTTTTAAGAATTTTAGAAGTGTCAGTCACATTCACAAGGATGTTTTGGTGCTGAAGCTGCCATCAAAAGATTGATGATGAAAAGAGAAAGAAAACAATTATGCTCAAATTTTCAACACTAAAAAGAAATAAAAATTTCACATGCATCAGTGAGGATAAAAGGTAAATGTGTTCACATAACCTATGTGGTCACTAGGGAGCGAGGCATCAGAGACCTCAGCTTCTCTAGGGCCAGCATATTGAGGGCGGCGTCCATCTCCTCTCCCTCGCTGCTTTACCTTCCCTGACTCTAAAGAGGGCAGGTACCCATTTACAGCTGGGTGAACTGGGGGACTGTAACACATTGATCTAAAAAGCAAGAATCTGTAGGTTTTGTCCCTTTGAATCGCTCCCCCCCATCCACAAGACTTTGTGGGGTGGACTAGATGCAGGTCTTGGATGTAAGCGAAACATAGGTCCCAAGTGTGATGTACAGTACATATCATTATAGTGCACATACAAGGTCCACAGCAACAAGAGATGTCCCTGGCAAAATTATGTAGAAAAAGTCACTCTGATGGGGAAACGAATACCACGCGCGCGCGCGCGCACACACACACACACACACACACACACACACGCACGCACGCACACACACACACACACACACACACACACACAGCTATCAACAAACAAGCAGTAACTGCAACAACAAAAACCAAAAAAAAAAAAAAAAAGAAAGGAGAGAGACCATGACAACATCATGCGTAATGACGTAAGACGGCAATTACCAAACACAGAAAAACGTCATGAAAAGAATCAGTCTTCAGCCGCGTCAGTCACGTCAGCCATTAAAACCAGGCCACTGGGTGTGTCACTTAAAAACAAAATATTATTACCAGGGAGTGTCTGCACGAGTAGACGAGATAGATGGAATAGAATTGGATTCAGTTGTCTCTGAAGTCAAACAAGCAGCTGACTCCATAGTTGTTCACTGTGGGGCGCATGAATGAAAAAAGAAGAAAGATGCAATTACAGCTAGCAGGAACTTTTGCTATCAGTGTCAAACGTGTTGCTTACAAGTATCCACTATGCAAGACTATTGTCAGCAGGGTCTGTGTGCACGCGCGCGTGTGTATGTGTGTTTTCAAATTCATTTAACATCTCACAAGTTGTGATACTGGGGGCAAAACAAGGGGGGGGGGGGGGGGGGGGGTGAGTTGGTGATGTGTGTGTTTTGTCACTAGGATGTGTTTGTGGTCGTGCGTGCGTTTGTGTTTGCACGCGCATCTCAGTTTATCGTATCATCTGAAAGACTAGCACACAGACTATCCCTCAGGGTCTAGTGGATGGGGGAAAAGTATGGGCACGATCAGAGATCAAACCCGCACTACTGCTTTCTTGACAAAACCCTAGTTTTGTTTATCGACATGTAATCATCAGTTTTGTCTTCAGCTTTGTGTGAAAATGCTTTGAAATCAAAATCCTAGTTTAGTTTGTTAACATGTAATAATCAGTTTTGTCTTCGGCTTTGTGTGAAAATGCTTTGAAATGCGTTTTGCCTAGTAGTCTGTATACAAACACCCGGAATTTCGGACAGCGCCTTTCACAATACCTAGATTCAACCAATCCATATTTTTTTGGCCACCGCTCTTTCTCTATTTCGGGTCCATCGACCTGGAATGAGCTCCCTCTCTCTCTCTCTTCGCCAGAAGCCTAGTTATGACACTTCTAAATCCAGCCTCAAGACATATCTATTTCAAACCTAAGATATCCCCCCTTCTGTTTCATATCAGAGCTATCCCACCTTAATAACCCATGTCCTATCAACCTGCTAAAGTATGACCTGTGTGAGTGTGTGTATGTGCTTTTGGAAAACATTTGACCAATTGCAATTTTATGTCATAGATTTGGTCTGCAGCGTGCCATGTTTGTAATATCTGTTTGTTTAAACTATTGATTGTTTGTCATTGGTTGCATGACTGTGTAAGATTAGGTTGAATGCATGCGCCTTGATTTGTCTTTGCAAGATACAGGGCTATTTAAGTTCCATTTATTATTATTATTAGTTCCTTTATATTTTTTATCACTGGATGTCTTGAGTTAAGACTGTCTGGAAACAAACGTGTGTCGCTAGTTATTATTATGTATACAAGTGAATTTTGCCTTGTGTTATGCAATAAAATCATTAACATTTTTTTTCATAGGAAAAGCTCTAGATAAGCCATTTTTCCTCCCTTGAAATTCATATCATTGGTGCGCTGGGTTTTCTCCCTTGCTTCGAGTTAATATAAACAGTAGGCCTACTACTGGCATGTCAATTTTATCCTGCCTGAAGTTCATGCTATTGGCACGTCAATTTTCCCCCTTCCCTTAAGTTAAGTTCACAATTATTATTGGCACGTCAATTTTTCCCCTTCCCTTAAGTTCATAATTATTATTGGCAAGCTATTTCCCCCTTGCTGCGAGTGCATAATTAGTATTGGCCTGTCGATTTCCCCCTCATTTTGCTTGGTTGTGTTTTTTTCTTTCTTGTTGGCATATCAATTTACCTGACCTACTAGTACATACAATTACCCCTCACATTTTTCATGAGGGAAAGAGAATGAGAAGGCTGCAGAGCAGCGTCAGACTTCATTGTGTGTGCCCTCTGCCAAAGGGACTGTCATTCCCGTGTGGGACTGGCCAGCTACACCCAAGGATGTACCAGAATAAACAGCTAGAGTGCAACTCCATCGTTTCACTCACAAGACTGTCGGGTGCTTGCTGGTACTAGAGCACGCTATTACCCCTCACATTTTAGTTCATTCTAGAGGCCTGTCCATTTTCCCCGCAAGTTTTTCAATGGGCTCATAACAATGCAGAACTAGTTTTCTTGCTGTACTGCACGGCAGTGGAATGAATTCACTTGTGGGTGTCAGATACAGCAATAATTATGAGGGTGCAGACTTGTGCCAGTCTTGTTCACAGGTGTTCGAGGGGATTTTCCCCTGGGGTTAACTTTGGTTATGGACTTCATTCCCCTTAAAGTTCTGTGGAGGTCACCCATGTGGCCAGTGAATTGGCCGACACACACGGGCTTCAGTGTGAATTGACAAGAGACAAGGGCTTGGTGACGGACAACTTTCTTCTGCTACTGTCGACCCTGCTTGTAGTTTCTGACGGTTTTGTTTCCATAATCAATCCTGCACTTTATTCAAGCACGTTGCAGAAAACTGGCTTTTCTCCATGGCTAGGACCGAGGATGACAATGCCATTCTTCAACACTTACAGATGTGAGAGAGAAGCAGTGCTATTGGCCTAGTAGAAAGGTGCTGATTTTGCTGGGTCGATGACATGCAGCTGGGTGCTGCCCTTTTCCAGACTTCCGAAAACCCGTTTCAAGAAGTGGCAGCAGTTTTCGTCCTTAGTTCATGGGCACAGTATTTCCCAAGCAGCCTCAACATTAATGACACAACAAAACATGTGCATACTTTTGCCTTTAAACCAGTAGCAAAGATGTATCAATAACCTATACTGTTCACATTTTTTGCTTTAAATAAGTACAATATTAAGTAATTGTTTTTATCTCAACCTCTTAAAATTAAACTCTGAGCAGGTTTGAAGCAAATTTTACATCCTGTAAACATGCCTTTCACCATACCTGTATTTATCTCAGAGAGAGAGAGAGAGAGAGAGAGAGTGTGTTTAAATGTCAACCATTTGCACACCACAAAAAAAGCAAGCAAAGGAGGATAATTTGAAGTTTATTTTTCAACACAATATAAAGAATGAATCAATGCCATCCCCCCTCAAAAATCCTCTATGAAGTTACACATGATACACATTTTCAGACACACTGACCATTATTCTTTGCAGCCTCTTCTCCTGGGACCATGCCCGTCTTGCAAGTCCATGCTGCTCATTCTCACCTAAGCATGCCACACAATCCACCTTTCAGTCACATACACGTAAGGCCGCTGAAAAGCTAACTGAATGAAACCTGGCACTGTTGCTGGGTCACTTTGGTGGCCCTCAGTGGCGTCTGTTCCCAGGTAACACTTGTAGGACATTACCTACTATGCCACTCACTGACCACGTTACAAGCACACTTCTAATGCCATACACTATGTGAAAACCCCACCCTGGTGTTATGGTACCTCTCCAGATTTTCATTTTTGCTCACTACTAGCAGAACAAACGGGAAAGAAAAATCCACGATTCTTTTCCTTTACTGTCTGATGGTCAGAGGTGATGTGGATGTTCACAATAATGCAATGTAACATCCCCTCCCCCCCATCGTCAACAAGGCCTGAGAGGAATCAACAGCAGCAAATACTGGCGTGGTGATTTGAGCCACTCTTTCAAAACCCTGTCCACAAGGTAGATGATGCCTGTCTTGTGCATGGCATGGCCCCATCCCCCTAGTAATTCAGTCTCAGATGATGCCTGTCTTGTGCATGGCATGGCATGGCCCCATCCCCCTATTAATTCAGTCTCAGACAGCACCTTCCTCTGGGAAGAGTCAGATGAAGTCCCCTCCAAAAGGATCTTGCCATCTCTCATCATAGAAAAACCCAAACAAACCCTTTTTCTCTTTCTACAATCAAGTCTTTAATAATAATAAAGAAAACCCCAAACCAACACCCCCCCAAATTATTTTGAAAATGAAAATAGTTGAAGAAAACATCCTCTTTTGACTGACTGTCTGATACCAACCTTCTATGACTTCAGTGAACAAAAGGCTATTATACCACTGCAGCAGTCTACAACTTGTCAATGGGCTAAAAAGCCAGTCATGATTCACTTCTCTGCAAGTGTTGTTTTCTTTAGATAGCCAGTCATGATTCACTTCTCTGCAAGTGTTGTTTTCTTTAGATAGCCAGTCATGATTCACTTCTCTGCAAGTGTTGTTTTCTTTAGATAGCCAGTCATGATTCACTTCCCTGTAAGCATTATTTTCTTTGGATATAACTATCAGAACTTCATGAATAGATCAGACAATTTCGCAATCATGTCACTTCCGAGGTCCTACTACATCATGCAAACCAGCAGAATGACAAAGCACACTTACAAAACATAATTCAATGACACATCTCTGCTGCAAAGAAACCACACACACACACCATTGTACGTTATTCTCATAAACGTTTCTGCTGCAAGAAACCACACACCCTCATACACTACTCTCACAAACTGCAACATGTTTCAGCTGCAAAGAAACCACACACAACTTTAACAAGGGTGCATCTGTGCCCACACATGTATTCCATGAAAAAAAGGAAAAAACACAATATGAAGAAAAAAAGGATACTTTTCATGGATCTTTAAGAACCCTGGTTAGAATGATCAAAGAGCAATGATTCAGTCCATTCACAACCTACCAGTTCATCCATCTTTGCATGACATTTAAACACCTGTGGCCACTCATGCCATCCATGAAAAAGAAAAATGATACAGGACAAAAGAAAAATCGATGTTAAAAATTAACTAAGAGCAATGATTCTGTCAGTCCATTTAAGACCTCCCATACTTGTTCCTTTACCAGATCAACTTTTCACACACCATTGACACACCCATGTTTATCACACTCTCTCTCTCAGGAGGCACTTTCAACAATCGAAAATCACACCAACAGCCTGGCCAGTTTCCAATATCACTGCAGGCTGGTTTAGTAATACTTCCTTTGTTATGTACATCAGCATTCCTGCTCTCATTCACTCCATAACTGCATACAAACCACATCTGCCGTGTCCAACGCGCCCTTTTAAAACCCACTCACTACCACACGCATGAGTCGCCACCACTTCCACCTCCAGACATGCTGTCATGGGTGAGCACAACATTTATTTCTAGTCCCCACACACACATTCAACATGGGCTGTGACTAACAGGCACCTGAACAGTACAACAAATCGTTCGTGACCCAATTCATTTCACACAACCAAGGCCAGATACAGGGGTGGACAATTTTTATGAAGTGATGCTTTTTTCCCTTTCACTGAGAAAAGTTACTTAGTCTGATATGTCAAAATCACATCTATCATAATTGTGTTGTTATTTTACATTACCTGATATGATAACATCAGTTGTACTTTTGACTTGTTACCCTGCCAATTTCAGAACCAACCCAAGAAGTTGACGCATTCTACTTCAGCTATGATTTCTAAAGAATCAACCTACATAGTATTTTAACTTATTGGAGGACAAAACCACACTGCAACTTCTTCAGCACAATGGAAGGATAATAATAATATATGGAATTTATATAGTGCTGAATCTTGTAAAAAAACCAATTGAAGGGCTTGCACTCTATCATTTACAGGCATGCAACTCTCCTTAAACATAATGAACAAGATTTCAAAAACCATGCGCGCGCACGTATGCATGCACATACACGCACTCGGAACAACACTTAGAAGGTGAAAGATGCTGTTGAAAATTAGGGACAGATATTTGGGGGGAAAGTCTCAGGTAGGAAATAAGTGTGTTTTGAGGCTGGATTTGAAGGTATCAAGTGAAGGCTTTTGGCGAAGTGAAAGAGGGAGGTCATTCCAGGTGGATGGACCAGAAACAGAGAAGGAGCAACAGCCAACAGTGGTTTGTTTGAATCTGGGTGTTTGAAAGCACAAAGTATCTGCGGCTGAACGAAGGGAACGGGATGGAGTGTACAGATGAAGACAGTTACAGAGATAAGAGGGTGCAGATTTGTGGAGACATTTGAAACAGAGGGTATTGATTTTATATTCCAGTCTTTGTGAGACAGGCAGCCGGTGAAGAGATCGCAGAAGAGGAGTGATGTGTTCAGATTTTTTCTTTCTTAGGACCAGTCGAGCTGCAGAGTTTTGTATGCGTTGAAGAGAGTGGATAGATGATGCTGGTAGGCCAGCCAACAGAGAATTACAGTAGTCTAAACGTGAAAGAATGAGAGATGTGACAAGCTTGGAAGTTGCATCAGTGGACAGATACTTGCGAATCGTGCTTATGCGCCGTAATTGATAGTCGCAAGACTAGCAGGTCTGGGTGATGAATTTTTCCATAGAGAGTGTGTTGTCAAGAACTACTCCTAAATACTTCACTGAGTTAGCAAAGGAACTGATGTATTGCCGAATTCTATTGTGAAGTTTTTGCGATAGAGGAAAGTTTATGTTGGGTCCCTATGAGCATGGCTTCGGTTTTATCAGCATCAAGTTGTAACTTGTTCTGAGTCGTCCAGTTTTGAATGTCTTGAAAGCAGTAGGACATATATGTCAGGAGGGAAGGCAAGTTTTCAACAGTATCACTGCACTGAAGCAGAGTATCATCGGCATAGAAATGACGATCAATATGGTGGTTGTTTATTATATGTAAGAGTGGAGCAATGTAGAGAGTAAAGAGAACAGGGCCCAGGACTGATCCCTGCAGGACTCCACATTCCATTTTGACAGGTTTTGATTGAATATTGTTTACAATAACTTTCTGGAACCTGTCTGTGAGGTATGAAGTAAACCAGGTGAGGGCTGTGCCGTTAATATCAAACGTATTTTGGAGGCGAGAAAGAAGAATTGAGTGATCTATAGTATCAAAGGCTGCAGATAAGTCAAGAAGAGTGAGGAGGGAGGATGGTCCATGATGCCACTCGCTGACATCACTGTCAGACATCAAACTAAATTTCTGGGCTCTAAGATGTTATGAAAAAGGACTACCTTTGATTTCGCCCTAAATCCTGAAAAACAGTCTCCCCAGAGCGACATTTATCGCAATCTGTATCATGCCCCTTTTCCGTCACTCTTGTTCAAGATGCCTGCCCCTTACAAAATGACCAATTGGTGGAAAGTCTTCGGTGATGACGAAACATGTTCTCAACATTCATAAGCATTCACAATATCCTCTTCATCCATACACCCATTCTCAGACATATCTCCTCCCTTGATCATAGGATACCACACACATTCCATCTTAGTCAAGACAACTAAGCCGCCTCCCATTAATGTTCTTGAGGCTGTATTGACGCAACATTCACTGCTGTTTAGTCATATTCCATTCAAACTGTTCACCAACACAAGTACTCTCTTACAAGCCAGCTCAATTCATTCACTCTAGCTGCCCAGTACCCGTAAGTGTTCTTAGTACCTAACCACTACACTCATCGACGATACTTGTCGTAGCGAGGGCTGGGGTCACGCTGCCCATTGCGGTGCTTGCGGGAACGGTGCATCTTTTCCTGTGGGGAGTAAGATCGCCGCTTCTCCTTGGGGTACTTTTTGTTGACTTTGGAAGTGGAGGAGTAGCGACCTACAGGACTCTGTGATGGACTGTGGGAGCGAGCCCGCTTCTTGTGCTTGTGACTGCGTTTCTCTTTGTAGTAGTAGTCGTCATAGTCATCATAACGATCTCTCTTGTGGCGACGGACTGGCGAGTAGGAATGCTTCTTCTTTTTCAATGGTGGGGTCAGGCTGCGGGAACGTGAGCGAGATGAGCGGGACCTGCAAAAACCAAGTCAGCATCAACACACTGTTCAGCCATACCAGCTGATTGTAACTACGATGAACAACACCCATTTGTGTAACTATGATACCCCCCCTTTGTACCTATGAAGAAAATCTCTCTCCCCATCCCCCCCCCAAAAAAACCCCCTGTCAACAGTAAATTATCTATTTAAGGGTCCTCTCTTGTGATCAACTAACCAAACTGACACAGCAAATTGAAATGTGAAAGCAACAACGTAACCACAAAACACTTTATCTGCAATTTAACACTGGGTGTAATTTTCCCCATTTTGTAGCCACTTTCCCTAGACATTCCCAAACTCCTGCAGCTGAAACACAGCTGACCACAGATCCCATACCAGGGGTCTTATTTTTTTGACACAAAATACAAAAATAGGTTTTCCAATTCCTGCTTAGGAATAATACCCCCCCATGGACCCACATTTCACTACTTCCCCATGAGAATGACGTAACACAGGCAGACGACCAGCCACCGTGTCTTCCTCACCTGCTGTGACTGCCGCTGCCATGGCTCTGACTGCCTTCACTGTCATCTAGGCGACGCTTCCCTTTCTGTCCGTTCTTTTCCTCTGAACTATAAAACAAACAAAAAGACGTATCAGACAGGTGTCCATAGCCCAATTCCTTCTTGAATGCTTATGTTTTAAGTCCAGCACAGTACAAGCACTACAACAAATATTTCACACCTTTGATTATCTTCTATTCCTAAATCTTGGAAAAACCAATACATGTTAACAGAAACTTGCATATCCAAAACTGAAATGCGATTCACCGCTCACCTTCCATTTTCCACCACACGTGACACATCTTCTGTCTTCTTCCTGACCACCATGTTTGCAGAGGGGCTGACACAAACCTTTGGGGAGTCTGCACAAAGAGGCAGGTTTCATGTTACAACCAAGGATGGATGACCACCCCTCTCAAAACACTTTGGTTGACAAAGCAACCATGTCGACATGAAATAATTCATCTTCTTACATGTATATAAGGCTTCATCCTGAACAGAAGTATCAGGCCTGTAGGTCTATCAATACAGCGTCTGTCTTTCTCACTTCACCCTTCCAACAGACTTTTTGCAAATATCTTTGATATTTATGGATTCATCTGCCAAGCACTTTTATCCATTATGAAGTACAGCACATAAAATACCACCACCACCCATCTGATTAGAGAATTAAAGTAAAAATTCAACACTTTAACACATGTGGATGATATTCTCCATGACTTTACAAAACTGCACAAATTACGAACATGGAAACAGCCTAAGCAAAAGGGTCCAAGATTTTAACCCTAGTGGCGCGGTTCCCGGAATATTCCGGTAAAGGCGGGTCTAGGCTGTGTGGCGGATCCCGGAATATTCCGGGATGACGTGGGTGGTCATAGTTGAAAGCTTACTTTCGCTTTCAAAGGTCAGCCAATGAATGTTAAGGCCGTTGTAGGCCCGCAGAAAGGGGTGAAGGTCGTTTGACACACACAAGCAACGAAGAATCTGATTGGTTAAGAGTGTATTTTAATTTTTTTCCGGACCAGCCGAGATCGTCTTCAACAAAAATGGCGGCCAGCGTTTGCACTAGAATTTCTTCAAGCGTTTTTCGAGCTTTTTTACAAAATTGACAGCGAGGAGGAGTTTTAGAGGCTGGATTTGGTTGAAATAAACAATGAGAGAGACGATGAGGTAAGGATTGTGGAATATTTTTGAAAAACTTGGTAAAAATCGATCGCGATCGGACTGAATCGAGCGGTGCTAGTTTTGCTGGATGGACTTTTTCGCTACTCGGCGATTTCGACGTCACAGATTGTTTTACTTTATTTTGACGCAACGAGGCTTCGAAATAACTGTTGTTGAGTCAAATCGCTATGCTGCTGAGTACTTTGCATCACATGAAATCAAGCGATCTTTGTATTTTTGTCATAGAAAGCCACCACTTCGCACATTCCGCCATGACGGTCGCGATGGCGTCGATCCTGTCGCTGAACTTTTCCGAGTATTTGGTGACCGATAAAGCGATACAAACTCCTTATTTTTTGAAAACTAATGTCAAGAAATAGTGTTTACCTAATCATGACATTTATGCACCGCAAGAACTTTGCTTATCGTGTTAAAATCGATCCGGGGCCCTGACAGTGGAACAGTGATCGGTAGTGCGAACATGATTTTTTTTTTTGATTTTTTTTTACATAATCATAAACACTACACACTATTATAAAATTATACTCATTTAAAAGCATATTATCTCTTCTTTCCAGTGATCTATAGCTTAACACATTTAATTCAGTTTTATATATCAATATCAAGGGTTGTTTGAGCCCACCCTGCTCCAAAACAATGCTAGCCAATGTTAATTCAGCCAATAGAAGTGAGGCTTGTTACTGTTTATTTAGCGCTACTAGGGTTAAAAAGGAAGGGGGGGACAGCGCATGACAGAGGGAGGAGGTGAGTACCAACCAGTTCTGGAAACGGAGTTAGGGGTACCCTCTAGGGAAGGCAGGCCCACCCTGGCTTTACGTTTCTCCTCCAGCTGCTGCTGCTTCGCCTCCTCACACAGCTTCTCCAGCCTCTCCTGGTCAGGCTGAAACACACATCTGCCCTCTGACCACCACTCTAGGAAATGTCTGTATATGTATGGTAACTATTTCTGTCTGAATATCTATCCGTTTATTCTAACAACAACAAACACAAAGAGAGAGAGAGAGAGAGAGAGAGAAAAAGTTTGCGTGTGAGCAGGAAATTTAATAACTATTTACTTATACCACTTTAAATCATGGCAGATTTCTCTGCGTGAAATTTGGGCTGCTCTCCCCGGGGAGAGCGTGTCGCCACAAAAGCAGCGCCACCCATTCCCCCCCCCCTGTCTGCTACTGTATTTGTTTCCCCATCAGGGTGGCTTTTTTCTACAGAATTTTGCCAGGGACATCTCTCTTGTTGCTGTGGGTTCTTTTACATGTGCTAAATAAGTGTGTAACGCACGGGACCTCGGTTTATCATTGCATCCGAAAGACTAGCGCCCAGACCACCACTCATGGTCTAATGGATGGGGGAAAAGTTTCGGGTCCAAATGGGATTCGAACCACCACACACTTCTGACCTGGACTTTTCGTTTTCTAGGCAGACGTGTTACCTCTAGACCCCCAATCCATCGTCAATGTTTCTAAATTTTATTTTAAAAAACCACCACCCAAAAACCCCAACCACCCCAACAGAAAGGCTCTATTGAAATTCATGGATGTGGCAACAAAGTACAAATCTACCAAACTCTTCTGAACAAAATCTACCAGCCATGCTGGATTACCTGGAAAGAGAGGAATACTTCCAATACAGAACATACTCAGGCCTGTTGAAACTGATCTTGACAACCATCATCAGAACAAAAAGGCTAAATGAAAACTAGTCATCACTCACACAAGAAGCAGGCTTCAAAATAAGGAGACTGCTGTCCATTTTCATCACCAGGGACCCCCACCCCCTTTTTTTGGTGGCCACAACAAGAAATGAACATGCAGACAGACTAGTTACCACCCCTATACAAGGAAAAAGAGAGGAAGAAAAGGAAAGCCCTACCCCAAACATTGCAAGAACACTGAGCTAACTGTCAACATGGGAGGGAGGTTGGAGCGCTATCTATGCTGCCCTTGCAATCCTTCCTTACCTTACGGAGAGTGTACAAGTGCAGCACCATTTTGGAGATGGTTTCAATGCTGTCCAGGTCCACACCAAACAGCTGGTACCATGGGGGGTTGTTTGGAAGAGGAATCTGTGAGGACAAACACATTTCAACCCATCATAGCATTTTCAGCACTTAACCCTGACCATATATTAAAACCGTCTTCTTTCCTCTGCCCTTAACATCTTGCACGAACTAAAAGCTCACTTGTAACCTTTACCTGCTAGGATCAAGCCACTGACCTTACTCCCAATGTGTGACAATATGCACAGAACATCCTACTTTTTATCCATAACAAATAATAATATATAATCATGTCATTTTTACTATTGCTATAATCTTATAGTCCTAATGGTTGCAACACATAAAAAAAAAATGCCACAAATTTAAAAAGAACTTAAAACCAACAAAAAAACCCCAACAAACCCCTAGGACAATTCTACCCACCACTTACAACAGAATAGTAACATACACAACCAAGCAATGCCATTCGAAATAAACAGCCAAACAAAAAACCACCACCACCACCACACCCCCAAAAAAACAACAAAAACCCCAAACAAAACAATAACCACAACCTCCCCCCAAAAAAACCCTGAAGCAGATAAACCCAACTCCTTAGAATCAGAACATGTAAGAAAGATGTAAAAAAAAAAAAGAAGGAATAATCTTTGATAAAACCAACAGAAATGGAAACAACGCCACAGCAAGCCGAGATGGCAACACAGCACTCACCCTACTTCTGCGTGCTGACAAGAAGATGCAGGCACAGGCAATGGCCTCTGGGGTGTAGCGCAAAAAGACATCCGTCCTCAAACTGTCGTTCATCAAATTCCTGCGGCACACAAGGGTTAGGCATACATGCAACTTAAGTCCGTCACAGATCGTGAACTGCTGGCACATTCTGGGCACAGGACACCAGATACAGCTGGCATCCACTAACTGGCACAGCCCTTTCCACATCTGGTCTTAGGTTTCATAATCAAGAATTTAAAAAAAAAAAAATTCTTCTGCTGCAAGTTTAAAAAAGAAAAAAGCTTTGGACAAATTTATCCCAGATGCAATATGCCAATGATACTTGCACAGTTTCAAAACTTTCCCTTGATGAAAGAATTTGACACTAAAAAATGATGCATATGAATTGCAGTATCACAGAACAAAACGCAAGACCAAACGGTAGAAAGGACTGTCACAAGAAATACTGGGAAATAATGCTGTCTTGAAATAACACACACCCTTAAAAAAAAGTTTTCTGGTGATCAATACAGATTCTTACCATTTTCAGAGAATTCAGCTGCTTTTCTATTCACAGGTTGGTTCTCAACCCAAGTTTCTGAACCATAAGCTTGTTATTGTTCCACCTTACAAAACCATTTGGTCATAAACATGCTTATCTATTCTTTCCTTTCTTTTTGGTCAAGATATATGTCTGGATGGAGCATCCATTCAGGTACAGCAATTCAGCTGAAGATCTGCAAAAGATCAGAATTCTGGTTAATGTGAACAATGGCAAGACACATACAATTTGTGAAGAGGGTTTACAGCAGTAAAGGAGCAGGGACAGTATAATACAGAGTTAAGATGGGTTTATTTTGGGGGGAGGAGGGGGGGACCAAAAGAACCCAGACAGACTAACCCAACAAGCCTGGAAACAAACAAAAACCAGAACAAAGCAAGAAATTTAACAAAGTTTCCATGCCCTGTCAACATGCAACCGCCTTTCCCCTCTATCTCCTAGTGTGAAAAAAAAAGTTCTATATTCAGTGTTGATTCTAAGATTTCAAAATAAGGGGCCCAAGGGCCCCTTAAAATTTGAATTGCCCCCCCCCCCACACAAAAGGGGACAATATTTGCTTAAGGTACTTTCAGTACTCTCAGTTTCTGCAATTTTTTCAAGGAAGAGAAACAAATCAAACAGGTAGATACCTAAGCAGAAAGGATTAAATATTCACCTTAGGTGTTACATTTAATCTGTCACTTGTGACACAGGGGAGAGAGAGAGAGAGAGAGAGAGAGAGAGAGAGAGAGAGAGAGAGAGAGAGGGATGGAAGAGAGGAGAAAGAGAGAGAGAGAGGGGGGAGGTGTCAAATGTGTATTTCCAGAGTTGGGGAGATAGATCTAGATGAAACCAGATGTACAAGAGAAAGATCGAGAGAGAGGCCAACTTGTATTTCCCACATTCAGAGAGATAGATCTAAGTCTAGATCTAGATAAGTTAAAGCCAATGTCAAAGTCTTGCGAGGGCACATTGTTAAAAAAAACCGCGCTGTCCAGGATTTTTTGGTGTCTGGTAGGGCGCACTGCCCACATCGTTTTGCGGCAATTTTGAGAAAAATGCGGGAATCCCGCAAGGGCACACTCTAGAATCAACACTGTGTATTGTTTCCATGTGTAGAAACACTGCAGAGTGACATTGAAGATGATGTGACATAGCACAGTGCCGTACTGCACCGACAACAAGTGTTCAGTCATAACAGACCTCTGTATGCTGTCTGGACTGTGCTTTCCCAGGGAAAGCACGTTGCCCTACTATCATTTCTCCCGTTTGCCTGGGTTCTTGCTATGGGTTGACTTTCGTTTTTCCCGTTGAAATGTTCATGGTGCTATGCCCCACTTTTAAAATTTTGTTTTGGAAGAAATTGGTTGTCTACTTAGCACAGCACTTATGACAACAATGCTTTTGATGTTAATGTAGATTCTGATGTTAAAACCGATTTTAAATGGTTAAAATTATATTGCATTACCTTTAGTTGGTGTTACATATGATAAAATAGTTGATTTGGCAATGGACAGTATACCTATACTGAATTTTGTAAATAGTAAAAACAGTGAAAGGGCAAACATTACAACATTTAACCCCCCCCCCCTTTTTCACAACTATGTTTTCATAGAGAAGGAAAATTTGAATTTGTCAGTAATGAAAGATGCCATTAAAAAAAACAACCATGTACCCACAAGCCCCAAATGTTCTCAAGGCTTACTTGGGCCAGCAGACAAAAGGGAAGCCCAGTCAAGGAAGGGGTTAATTCTAATATAAACCACAGGGGGAGAGACACGGAGAAGATAGATAATAAGAAGATAGATAGAGAGAGAGAGAGAGATAGATAGAGAGAGAGAGAGAGAGAGAAAGAGAGAGAGAGAGAGAGAAAGAGAGAGAGAGGGGAGGGAAAGTTTACACCAAAACAAAATTTGGGGCGGAAGCAAGAGAGGAATGGGAGACAATTTCTTCAAGACAATCAGGATTGGTACTCTTTTTAATGAAGTCCCAGTACCGACTCCTTTTGTAGCGTTAACAGGTTAACCAGAAACCAAATGCTAGGAGAGTTACAAACTTTTCCGTGTTTCAACTCTCGGCTTTCTGAATTCTTTGTTGCTTTTGTATTGTACTGCAGACCACTTTTAAGTCACAGCAGATTTCTCTGTGTGAAATTTGGACTGCCATCCCCAAAGGACGTGCATCGCCGCAAGAGCAGCACCATTCTCTTTTTAAAAAAACAACCACCTTTTCCTGTTTGCATGTGTATTTGTCTGCCTATCAGTGTTTTTTACCCCTAAATATTTTGCCAGGGAATGTGCGCTAATGCAGTGTTGATTCTAAGATTTCAAAATAAGGGGCCCAAGGGACCCCTAAAATGAAAAAAAGGGGGCATTGCCCCCCTCCCCTTCCCTCCCCTTCATAAAAAAGGGGACAAGTAGTTATTTGCTTACAGTACCCTCAGTTTCTATTTTTTTAAGGAAGAGGAACAAAACAAGCAAGCAGATGCGTAGGCAGAAAGGATTAATTCACTTTTAAGTGTTGCAGTTAATCTGCAGTAAGCGTTTGCAACACAGGAGAGAGAGAGAGAGAGTGGGGGTGGAGGGGAGAGATAGGAAAGTCAAATTTGCATTTCCAGAGTTGGGAGATAGATCTAGATGACAAGAGGTAAAAGCCAATATCAAAAGTTTTTCTCTCCTAGATCAATGAGAGAGAGAGAAAAGTCAATTTTATCCTTCCACATTCAGAGAACTCTGTTTATTGAAAGTAAATGGATAAGCACTGGGCTTCTTTACACCATGCTCTCACAAAGAGAGAGAGAGAGAGAGAGAGAGAGAGAGAGAGAGAGTTGCCTAACTGATGAAGTCTTTCTGAAGTCTTATCTTGTGCAGCCTCTGGTGATCGCAGTATTCTTGCTGATGCTTTAAGTGCTGTTCTTTAAGTAGCGCAATCTCCTTTAGTGAATGCATTGTTCTTTCCATGTTTGATACACAGCCTATAGATAGCCATGTTGGCTGTTCTTAAACTAGGGCTACTTGTCTCGCCAGATCTGAACCTGCTGGGCCGTGGCGTCTGCTATCTCCTCAACGATCTCTGTTCCAATCATGTCACTTGTTTCCATAGTACAAGGCCTCTTGGAAGATGACGTAATCGAAGAGGACAACAGAGCAGGATGAGCCTGCTTTATTATGAAGAGGGCTTGTTGCAGGCCTGGGGGTAGTCTTCGAACATAATGAATGCTGCAGGAACTGACGAGGACGAACTACAGTTTCTTCTTCTTTGCGTTGCCTGGGTTATGTTGTGAGACCAGATCTTCTGAGGAATTCAGCAGTTGCCTCCAGGTCATCCACCGTGCCATACAGTTTCTGCTCCAGAGGCGTGGGCTCAGGCCACACTTCCAGCCTTAGCGTCTGGAGGGTCCTGCAGTCTTGTAGGATGTGCGCCGTATCCTGTTCTTCTTCTCCACAGGGGCACATAGCAGATGGTGTAATTTTCAATGGAGGTGTTTATTCAGCCTGTTGTGCCCTGTGCGTAGTCTGAAAATGACCACCTGTGCTTGTCGTGAAAGCTGGTGATAAGGGTCTGGTTTGAGTGGTGATCTGAAGAGAGATTTGATGATGTTTTTCATCTCCATTAGGTTGACAGGATTGTTCTCTTGCTCCTCTCTTGTCCCTATTTTGGCCATCTCGTCTGCTTGTTCATTTCCTTTAATGCCGTAGTGGGAGGGGATCCACTGGAGCTCTATGCGTAAGGCGTTAAGACTGTGCAGTGCCTTCTCCAGATCTTTCAGTTGTCCGGCATTATAGGACTGCAGCACAGAGAGTGCGTCGGTCAGGAAGACGACTTGGGTGGTGTTGTCCTACAGTTTCTATGATTGGTCAAAAGCAAGGCGCTTAGCTAACCAGAAGCATCATCTATGGGAGAACTTGGAGGGAGGGTGGGGCATAGTGCTTATCTTTAGACACTATATGAACAGCAGTTTCAATGGCGTACTGTTTATTAAAAAATACAACATCCATGATTTTTTTTGCATCCGTTAGCGCGCACTGCCCACATTGTTTTGTGGCAATTTTGAAAAAAATGCGGTAATCCCGCAAGGGTGCACTCTAGAATCAACACTGCTAATGTGTGTCACACACTGGGCCTTTGTTTATTGTTTCCTCTGAAAGACTAGCACCAAGACCACTACTCACAGTCTAGTGGAAGGGGGCAAAGTTTCAGGCAACCACTGTACACTTGGAACTTTTCACTTTCTAGGCAGGTTGTGTTACCTCTGAATGGCTTTCCAACACATTCCAACCTCAGAACATATCATCCAGTCGAAACTGAATGCAACATCTGACCAGGAAATAACTTCTTGTGAAAGGTGGCCAACCTTCTGACTTTTTACCTTTCGGAGAGAGTAGGTATATGTGTCCGATTATGTGCCTTGAACAGTGGCACCCAGCACATGATCAAGCCCAAGCTAGAGTTTGGGCTGTTTTGAGTAGTGCACACCTCTCGGTCAGATGGCACGGTGTTCAACCACAGAGCGATGCAATCACATTCATGTAACAAGGGGCAGGCAAAATGAAAGTGAACGGTCCAGGGCTGTTGGCTGAAATTCGTTATCAGGCAAGCGCATGACATCTCTCTCAACATAAAGGAGGCATTTTTGTTGGAAGTTTGCAGTATCAGAAGTGTTCGTTCTCCCGTGAATAAGCTCTCTCCCCCTGACCTTTCCTTTGTTCATAAATGTAGCAACATTCTGCCCAGCTGACCACTGAGACCATATCAGGGCTATCTTCCATATCTTGCGTTGAAGGGGGTTTAACCATCGTAGTGGCATCCTACAGCTTGCATGATCAATTGTGAATAAGTCTTCAATGAAAAAATACAGAAGGGGGAGGGGAGGCGTGTGTGTTTAAAAACAAACAAACCGCAAATGTCCTACAATCCATGTAAACTTATAAAAGAGTAAGCTGGTTGATGGTGCGGGATAGCAGAGAACAGGCCACCATAATTTTATCGAATTAATGGACAGGAGGAAGACATGGAAAGATGGATTTGGAAGATCCAACTCCCATGCGTATCCCGCCTGCTGAGCGAATGCCGTGAGCAAGGATCAGGGCCCCGTCCGTCTCCCATACCCCAGGCAGAAGACATGTTGGAGAGGTTGTGGTTCAGACATTCCTTCCATGTCCTTTCTGCATCCACGTCTTGAGGGAGGAGGAGCAGAAGGGACAGAAGAACAGTGCCTCCCTGGCTGGGATAGGCAAAAAAGACAAAAAACAGGACAGGTTATCATGTGTGGGGACAACACGTCCTTACTACACCCTACATGAATTCCTTAGATTACTGTACTGACAATCACACAGGGGTTATTCAGGCGTCAAGACAAAGGACAATTCAAGGACCATCCAAGGGCACGCAAATTCTCGACTTTTCTGCTGAAATTTAGGCCATGATATCAGATTTCTAAAAATCTGATTCAAGAAATTATGTGCTCCATAAATTGAAAAAACACTTGCAACAGCAGTTTCAATCTTTGCTTTCTCCCATTTTACATCCAGAAGTTTCATCTTTTCAGATGACAGGAGACTTGTATATATCTTTTGAAGTGGGTGCAAAGTATATGAGCTTTCAACGGAGGACATCAAAATTCAAGGGCTTTCAAGAACATGCCTGAACCCTGTGTGCTATTTACACCTCACACACTTGTCTGGCACTCACACTTACCCTAGACATCTTTCGTTCGATTCGTTCCTTTCACTCTGTCATCATTCACAGCTGCTTAACGTTTCATGTGTAAGCATCACACACAAGTAAGTTAACATCACAACTCGGCTGTAAGCATTATTTCCCAGTGACAAATACCTAATTCATCCAATAAAAGGGTGGAAAAGTTGGAAAAAAAGGAGAGAATGACAAACAATAATCTGCTGCTTACCAAGCATATTGGGTCACGTTGGTGTTTTCCACCAGTCCCAGGATCTGCAGGTAGGATACCACAATCTGAAACACCACAGCGCAGTCCATACATCAAAACTGGGAAACAGTTTATACTGGCCCCTGGCAAATCGCCCAACACTTTTTGAAACTGCTGAATGTTTGACACAAGCATGGCCAAAATGTGGAAATGGCCTATGGCTGCTTTGGCAAACAAGAGGCGGCTTGAGAAGAGACACACCGTCATCAAGTGATGTGAAACCACAGACACATTTACAAAACGATATCTGCTAATTTTCTGTCACTGGTTCTGCAGTTGCGTTCAGCTTCAACTTGGCAAGTTGACTTCATAGCTGTGAATATCAGTTGTGCTTGTTAGAAAGACCCATATTCAGTCAATCTTAGCCTTTGCACCCCCCACCAAACAACGCATACACTGTGACACTTTGCTACCTTTGTTTGGTCTTTCTTCATCACCTCTGGCAGCTTCCCCCTTCTTGTTATGACAGATTACATTTTGGAACTTAGAAAGCAACCATTACACCCTTGATGCAAAATAAAGCTATATCCCTGTCTGACAAAACCTTAGAAATGTCAATCCTTGCACAGCAATGCAAGATCAGAGAGAGAGATAGAGATTAATGGTGGGCGTGTGTGTGTGTGTTTGGATCAGAGTCTCACCTTATGAGGATGCTTGACATGGACACAGAATCCCAATTCCTTCAGCATACGTCGCTCGGCTTTGATGACCTGGCTCTTCACGTGCACATAATTGCCATCCAGGACCATTGGCTTAATCGGTCTGTTGCAGACAGAAGACCTCATTTTACACAAAAGCACGCATGACATTGCCCTGCGGTAGAAAACCTACAATACTTCAAATACTCTGGGGATATAGGCAAAAGCCTATGTAAAGAGTAGGTGAACTGAACTAAACCGTTCACTGACAATAGTGTGTTTACAATCAAATGACAGAAAATGGCAAGAAGAATCTGTCTGAACGCTGCAATGATTCAGCTTAAATGACAAAATATTTTACAACAAAGTTTTGAAGTATTGTACATTTACTAAACAACCCCTCCCCTGACATTTTGATGCTGCACTGCCATAGCTGAAGGGGAGGAAAAAACAATGATGTTATCATACGTTGCTGTGCTAGCTTTTGTAGCCTGAATCAAGACACCTATTGAAAGGAATTGCTTTGATGATTCAAATACTATCTCCCAAGCATTATTCTTTCTAAAGAATTTTTGTTTTTTAGTGATTGATTTTTAACACACACAAAGGGCTCTTGTGGTAATAACCATCAATTTCTTGCCTAGACATTTTTGTATTTCCTTTATTAAAAAAAAAAATTCCAATCTTCAAGCTCCTCTCTTTTAGGTCATCTTTATTCAAGCTACAAGAAGCTAGTGCTAATCGTTTGGCAAGATCTGTGTACTGTTGACACACCTAAGCCAGAGCAGTTCACACATGGCAGACATAACTGAAGCTTGTCTCAGAAATCCCAGTTTTCCCTTTTGATCAAGTCCAGTTCAGAAGAATGTAAAAGCACACCACATTATCTTTCTTACTAGCAATTACTTACGTCTAATTAGTAATGATTTTAGACAATAAAAGTTTGTCAAAAAGCACACTAAAACAAAAAACCCATGACCCCCCCCCTCCCTCCAAAAAAACACAAACCAACAACACACAAACAACTGAAAACAGCCCGAGTTCCAAGTTTCACAAGCTACTCAACGTGGAATGGCACTGCCACATTGTCGTTTCATAATTCACCCATACCACTGTTACTGCCGACCACAAAAAATCTGCAAAGTGCTAAAGAAGAGCACCTACCCAACACTTGGTTACAATAGGCATGCTGTCTCAATGACATTCTTGTGAGAGCACAAGCTGCATTATGGCGAGGAAAAAAAAGAGGACATTATATATGCTTATCTTTTAAGAAATGTAAAAAAGTAGCCAGAAGATGCTATCTTATCCAACCTGTTGGACCTCCAACATGCAGTGTGGATTCTAGGATTTCAAAAATTAGGGGCCCAAGGGCCCCCCTAAAATGACAAAAAGGGGGTATTGTGACCCCCCCCCCCACCTTCATAAAAAGGGGACAAGTAGTATTTCCTTACAGTACTCTTTGTTTCTGCTATTTGAAAGGAAGAGAAACAAAGCAAACATGCAGATACTATGCGGAAAGGATTAAATATTCCCCTTAAGTGTTGCAGTTAATCTCTAGTAAGCACTCGTGACAGAGGGGGAAGGGAGAGTCAGAAAGGAGGGGAAAGAGGAGAAAGAGAGACGCAGACGTTTATTCATAAAGGCCACAGCCCCTTAGAAGGTTCATTCATGACATAAAATGCAACAGTACAATATTTGCTACTCATGTTAAAACTGTGTTTCTTATCTTAACCCTAGTGGCGCGGTTCCCGAAATATTCCGGTAAAGGCAGGTCTAAGCTGTGTGGCGGACCCCGGGATGACGTGGGTGATCATAGTTGAAAGCTTACTTTCGCTTTCAAAGGTCAGCCAATGAATATTAAGGCCGTTGTAGGCCTGCAGAAAGGGGTGAAGGTCGTTTTACACACACAAGCAACGAAGAATCTGATTGGTTTTGAGTGTATTTTTTTTTTTTTTCAGACCAGCCGAGATCGTCTTCAACAAAAATGGCGGCCAGCGTTTGCACTAGAATTTCAAGCGTTTTTGGAGCTTTTTTTCAAAATTGACAGCGAGGAGGAGTTTTAGAGGCTGGATTTGTTGAAATAAACAATGAGAGAGATGATGAGGTAAGGATTGTGGAATATTTTTGAAAAACTTGGTAAAAAATCGATCGCCATCGGACTGAATCGAGCGGTGCTAGTTTTGCTGGATGGACTTTTTCGCTACTCGGCGATTTCGACGTCTAGATTGTTTTACTTATTTTGACGCAACGAGGCTTCGAAATAACTGTTGTTGAGTCAAATCGCTATGCTGCTGAGTACTTTGCATCACATGAAACCAAGCGATCTTTGTATTTTCGTCATAGAAAGCCACCACTCCGCACATTCCACCATGACGGTCGCGATGGCGTCGATCCTGTCGCTGAACTTTTCCGAGTATTTGTTGACCGATAAAGCGATACAAACTCCTTATTTTTTGAAAACTAATGTCAAGAAATAGTGTTTACCTAATCATGACATTTATGCACAGCAAGAACTTTGCTTATTGTGTTAAAATCGATCCGGGGCCCTGACGGAGGAACAGTGATCGGTAGTGCGCACATTTTTTTTTTGATTTTTTTTTTACATAATCATAAACACTACACACTATTATAAAATTACACTCATTTAAAAGCATATTATATGTTCTTTCCAGTGATTTATAGCTTAACACATTTAATTCAGTTTTATATATCAATATCAAGGGTTGTTTGAGCCCACCCTGCTCCAAAACAATGCTAGCCAATGTTAATTCAGCCAACAGAAGTGAGGCTTCTTGCTGTCTATTTAGCACTACTAGGGTTAAATGCTTTCTGTAAGTACAATGCTAAATGCCTTATAGTTGTTTGTTGTAGTTAGAAGCAATATCAGTTTAAACAGACAAGGTTGTGAGTAATACATGGAATAAATTGTTTTCTGAGATCACTTAATCCAGGACAAGAACAAAATGTACTTCATTTTCTTGTGACTCGAGGCATAATGGGCAAATCAAGTTACAGTCAGGTACTCTTCTATAGCAGAAACGATGCACAAAAATATCAGAAATGCCAAATCTAAGTTTTGTAATAGTTCTTTTCAAATATCTATCCAATTGTACTGATAGATACTCTGGAATACAATGAGAGGAATTTAACATATTATACACATAAAATCTACTGCTGTCTTCCAAATGAGCACTCCATCTCTGCCAACCACAATCAATATGTTGTCGAAACACACCAATGAAACCATTCATTTCACATACACCCTGATTCATCCATACAAAGCCCAAACCATATTCATACAGTGTCATTGTACACGTGAAACCCAGTTTTTTTTCCTCTGGCATCTAACTCTGCTAGCATGTTGTAAACCTTATGTGGCAATCTGTCTGGCTCCATCTGAACTACTTTTATCCAGTGATGAATACAAGTCACTATAGAACGTAAATATATAGGGTATCTGTTTGTCTCTCCGTAAATTAAATCATTGGGTGTTTGCAGCGAAACTCCAAGAAACCTTTTCAGTGCATACAGTGAACTTTTTCCGTGTGCATTGCCGCTAGGTCCAAACCCCACAGTTCTGCACCGTACTGTATCATGGGTTGAATTTGACAGTCAAATATCTTTAAGAGTAGCTTCAATGAATCATTCCCTAACCAAGACAGCTTCCTAAAAACACAAAGTAATGCATGTTTCGCTTTGCTTGCAAGGTTTTTGCAAGCAAAAGTAAAACTTAAACAAGTTGAAAAATAAATTCCCAGATATTTATAAACATTCACTACAGGCATATCACTTCCACTGTACGTCCAATGTTCTCTATCAGCAAGATAACCACCTTTTCTAAACACAATTATCTGACTTTTACTCATATTTATTTTTAACTGTAAAGAAGCAGCAGCTCTTTCTAAGCTATTTAACCCTAGTAGCGCGGTTCCCGGAATATTCCTGGTAAAGGCGGGTCTAAGCTGTGTGGCGGATCCCGGAATATTCCGGGATGACGTGGGTGGTCATAGTTGAAAGCTTACTTTCGCTTTCAAAGGTCAGCCAATGAATATTAAGGCCGTTGTAGGCCCGCAGAAAGGGGTGCAGGTCGTTTAACACACACAAGCAACGAAGAATCTGATTGGTTAAGAGTGTTTTTGTTTTTTTTCCGGACCAGCCGAGATCGTCTTCAACAAAAATGGCAGCCAGTGTTTGCACTAGAATTTCTTCAAGCGTTTTTCGAGCTTTTTTACAATATTGACAGCGAGGAGGAGTTTTAGAGGCTGGATTTGGTTGAAATAAACAATGAGAGAGACGATGAGGTAAGGATTGTGGAATATTTTTGAAAAACTTGGTAAAAATCGATCGCATCGGACTGAATCGAGCGGTGCTAGTTTTGCTGGATGGACTTCTTCGCTACTCGGTGATTTCGACGCCACAGATTGTTTTACTTTATTTTGACGCAACGAGGCTTCGAAATAACTGTTGTTGAGTCAAATCGCTATGCTGCTGAATACTTTGCATCACATGAAATCAAGCGATCTTTGTATTTTCGTCATAGAAAGCCACCACTTCGCACATTCCACCATGACGGTCACGATGGCGTTGATCCTTTCGCTGAACTTTTCCGAGTATTTGGTGACCGATAAAGCAATACAAACTCCTTATTTTTTGAAAACTAATGTCAAGAAATAGTGTTTACCTAATCATGACATTTATGCACCACAAGAACTTTGCTTATCGTGTTAAAATCGATCCGGGGCCCTGACGATGGAACAGTGATTGGTAGTGCGCACACGATTATTTTTGGGGGGATTTTTTTTACATAATCATGATCACTACACACTATTATAAAATTAATTATAAAATTACACTCATTTAAAAGCATATTATCTGTTCTTTCCAGTGATATATAGCTTAACACATTTAATTCAGTTTTATATATCAATATCAAGGGTTTGAGCCCACCCTGCTCCAAAACAATGCTAGCCAATGTTAATTCAGCCAATAGAAGTGAGGCTTGTTGCTGCATATTCAGCGCTACTAGGGTTAATTGTGTCTGCAGGCCAACTACTGTTTCAGACAACAAAGCAACATCATCAGCTAGTAGTAAAATAAACATTTCCAAACCATCATTTACAAGTGTTGTACCATGCCTTCCAGATCTAATAACCTCTTCTGTTAATTCATTGATAAACAAAGAAAAAAGGATAGGGCTACAGACGTCTCCTTGCTTTACCCCAGATGTACAGTTTATATACTCAGTTAAAGATGAACTCTAGCTTTAACAGAATGATACATGCTAACAATACTATAATACAATTTTCCACCCACTCACTCCTTAAACAAAACATTCCAAAGTATACATCTATTTACTGAATCAAAGCTTTTTCAAAATCAATAAAAGCTACATAAAGTTTACAGTTTAAACACAACTGTTTTTGTATAAATGCCATTAGAGTGAACATGTGGTCTACAGTTGAATAATTTCTCTTAAATCCTGCTTGACATTCCCCAGTTATATTATTTTCATCCACCCATTCCTGAAGTCTTCTATTGATAATGGCACTGTAAAGTTTACTTATGTTGCATAACGATATTCCACGATAATTGTTTGGGTTATTAACATCACCCTTTTTATGTAAGGGGAGAACAACTGATTCGGTCCATATTTCAGGAAACATACCCTTGTCAAATAAAACATTAAAAAGTCTAAACAGAAATTCCATTATCATCTCAGAATTACACGCATATTTTATCATCTCCCCAGAAAATCCTCCAAAAAGTTCGTTGAAGCAGTCGCCATATTGATGCAGCTCCATCCAAAAATCGTTACTCGATGACATCGCCGTAAAATCGAAAAAAATTGGCACCAAAATCGATCAACTGAAGCGAAAATTGCAAATGGCGGCAGCTACACTATCTGGGAGCTCACTGGGCATGTCTAAAGCGATAAGGGGTGTGAGACCATGGTATATAAATAGTGCAAAGGGACCACAGGTATCCGGCGGGCATACCCGCCCGCGGATCAAGTAGTAAGAGGGCGGGTCAACCCGCCGACGGTAGTAGGAGAGTTAATGCGGTGTACCCTATCAAATTCAATGCTATGTGCCAGCTCCAAAGTGTCTGTGATATGTCCCTCAGGATACCTTCACACTCGGCTGAGTCTCATAGTCGTCCCTCGGCAGGCCGTAGAAGATAAGGTTGTTCCTCTTTGACCTCCCCTCCAGATCGTCAGTCTTCCTCTGCAGGGCTTCCACCTTTTCCGAGGTCTTCGTTCTGCTTCTGCAGGTCCTGGTTCTGCTGGCGAAGTCCAGTGATCTCCTCCCTCAGACCCCTCAGCTCGTCGTGCATGGACCCGAGGTCTTCATGCAGGGATCGGATTTCCTCCTTCACCTCTGCAATCTTGGTGTCCACCTTCGTGCTCAGCTCCTGAAGCATGCCTACTATATCCATCAGAGAAGGCACTGTGGGTGTCTCAGGGGCAGCGCTACCTAAAGGGGTGCCTGGTCTTTCCATGCTCGTCCTGTTGCTGCTTGGCCTTGTGCTTGTCAGCCGGGACTGTCTCAGGTTTTCCTTGCCCTGGGATGGGTTGGGCCCTGGGTTGCTTTCAATGTCGCCACATCGAAGAAGTAGCCCACCCCAAAACAGAAGTGAGAGGAGCAGGCCTACCATGACACCGTCAGCTCTGCGTGTCAACTTCAGCATGGCGAAATACATGGCCTGCTTCAACATGAAGGCTTGAAAGACTGCAGTGAAGCAGCCGCATGTTGCCCTAAGTCTAGTGCTGCCGATGGCATGGTCCTTCACCAGTCAGCCTGACCAGTATGGGGACGTAGGTCACTCTGTGACTGCTGTAATTGACCGTGTATTACAGAGGCAATAATGGTCAACTTCACTCAGTAATCGACAGTTCACCCCCCCCCCCCCCCCCCCCCCCAATGAGAGAGAGGGAGAGAGAGAGATCAAAGTAACATATTTCTACATTCAGAGTTGGGGAGAGAGAGAGAGAGGCCACATATATATTTCCATATTCAGAGAGATAGATCTAGGTCTAGATCTACATGGTAAGTTAAATCCATTGTCAAAGTCTTGTTTTTGCGAAAGAGAGAGAAAGAGAAAGAAAGAGAGAGAGAGAGAGAGAGAGAGAGAGATTTCCACACGCAGAGAGATCTAGATTTAGATCTACACGATAGTAAAACTAAAGTCAATATCTAGGCTTGTTTCCACGCCAGCCCCATGATGGTACATTGAGAGGAAAGAGGGAGAGGGAGAGAGAGAGGGAGAGAGAGAGAGCCCCATGATGGTACATTGAGAGGGAGAGAGAGAAGAGAGAGGAGAGGGAGAGAGGGAGGGAGAGAGAGAGAGCCCCATGATGGTACATTGAGAGGGAGAGAGAGAGAGGGAGAGAGGGAGGAGAGGGAGAGAGGGAGAGAGAGGAGGAGAGAGGAGGAGAGAGAGAGAGAGGGGGGGGGGAGGGAGGGGAAGAGAGCCCCATGATGGTACATTGAGGAGAGAGGGAGGAGAGAGAGAGAGAGAGGAGAGAGAGAGAGAGAGAGAGAGAGAGAGAGAGAGGAGAGAGGAGAGAGAGCCCATGATGGTACATTGAGAGGAGAGGAGAGAGGGAGAGAGAGAGGGAGAGGGAGAGAGAGGGAGAGAGAGAGAGAGAGAGAGGAGAGAGAGGAGGGGAGAGAGAGGGGAGAGAAGAGAGCCCATGATGGTACATTGAGGGAGAGAGAGAGGGAGAGGAGAGAAGAGAGAGGAGGGAGGGGGGGGGGAGAGAGAGAGAGAGAGAGAGAGAGAGGAGAGAGAGAGAGCGCCCATGATGGTACATTGAGAGGAGAGCGAGCGAGCGAGGGAGAGAGAGGGATGGAGAGAGAGGAGAGAGAGAGAGGGCTGGAGAGAGAGAGGGAGAGTCTCCTAACTCATGAAAGTCTTTCTGTGATCGGCAGTGTTTTGGGTTGTTTTTTTGCGCGACACTCGAGAATGGGAAGACAGTATTACTGTTCCCATTTTCAAGGGTAAAGGAGATGCACTAGTATGTGGAAAATACAGAGGAATCAGGCTTCTGGAACATGGCATGAAGATCTGGGAAAAAGTCAAGGAAAGAAGACTGAAGAGCTTGTGCGAAAGAAAACTGAAGAGCCTGTGCAATATTGATGAAAAAGTTTGGATTCCAGGCTGGCAAATCAACCATAGATGCAATATTTATTGTGAAACAACTGCAGGAAAAGTATATGAAGAAGAAAAAGAGCTTGACACACTTCTTTATTGACCTGGAAAAAGCTTTTGATAGAGTACCCAGAAAGACAATCCAATGGGCTTTGAGGAAACAAGGTGTACCGGAGCACACCATCTCAAAAGTGAAAACTATAATTGGGATGTCAGAAAGCTTCGAGATAAAAGTATGAGTGCACCAAGGATCCGTATTGAGCCCTCTGCTCTTTATCCTCGTGATGAATGAAATATCCAAGGAAGTGGACAGGCCAGAAGAGATCTGGGAACTGCTGTATGCTGATGACTTAGTACTGGTAGCTGAGAACAGTGATGACACTACTCAAAGATTTGGCAATTGGAAACCGAGATTAGAACGCAGAGGAATGAAGGTAAATGTCGACAAGACCAAAGCAATGACAGTTGGAAAAGACCACAGAACACATAGAGAGCAAGGCAAATACCTGTGTGGTGTCTGCACAAAGGTTTAGGGAACAATTCGATCAAATGCTCCAACTGTCAATATTGGTTTCACAAAAGATGCTCAAAGCTCAAAAGTCTGAAGGAGGACGGAGTATTTGTCTGCCCCAGTTGTATGAATAAGAAGGGTGAAGACAATACCGATGCAGGAAAGAAGGAGCTAGAATATGAACAAGGGAAGATGGTAGACGAATTCTGCTACCTGGGAGAGATGATGAGCTGCGAAGCAAAATCCGAGTAAGCTGTCAGAACCAGGATTGCGAGTGCTTGGAAGAAATGGAAAGAATTGGCAAGTCTGCTCGGAAATCAGAAAATCCCACTGGAGAGACAGTGTCTGATATATAAGGCCTGCATCAGACCTGTTCTCCTGTATGGTTCGGAGATGTGGGTTTTCACAATAACTATTGAACGTTAGTTGAAGAGAAACTGAATGCTACGCTACATGACAAAGATCAAATGGGAAGACAGGATCACGAATGAAGAACTATGGAAAATGTGCAAAGTTGATGATCTGAAGTCTGTAGATAGTAGCAATAGACGTGCTGGTTTGGGCACGTTCAATGGAAAGCAGACTACTACATCATAAAAAAAGAGCGATGAGGGATGGAAAGAGACCAAAGGGAAGACCTAGCAAAACCTGGGCTGCCTGTATTGCAGATGATCTTAGAGAAAGGGGCATAAATAAGGAGGAAGCTCAAAACGGAGAGAGATGGAGAAGGCTCATCAATGTCAAACCTTCCCTGGGAGAAACATGACAAAAAAGGAAGAAGTGTTGTTTTGAAGCAGGGTGGGATCAAACAACCCTTATGAAGACCTACATCGTCCCAGAATATTATGGGATCCGCCCTGTGGCTTTGTAAGGTTGTCCCAGAAAATGCGCTACTGGGGTTAAACAGACCCACGTACCCTAGGTTACCTGGTGCTAATCAGACAAAATGCAAGTCCAGGGAAGCAACTTCAGGGCAAATTTTCTCAAAGAAATACCGATTAACAGTATACTTGGCATAGTTTGCTAAAAAAAGAAATTGACTGTCACCCTGGAGTGGTCTACATTCAGCAGACACCTCAAGTGATCTGTGCTGCTTACTGTACAGACTCGGTGTTGATTCGAGGATTTCAAAAATAGGGGCCCAAGGGCCCCCTAAAATGAAAAAAAGGGGGCAATTATTAGCAACAGAAACTGTGCCAGTGAGCCGCAGAATTCGAACACCGTAATGTTCAGTGACACAGGGAGCCTGCACTTGCAAGGGAAATAATACATTTGGCGACATGTGCCTACTGAGTGCTAAAGGTTAGGTTTTCTTCTTTCGATAATGACGCACATATGCATGCTACCATATCAAACACCTGGACAGCAACCAACAGAAATTTTCTGTTCTGAACCAAAGCTCAACTCTTCATGGTAATAACTGACACAACAATTTTTCAAATAAAAGTGCTGAATTAAAAGCTGTAATTCTGCAATGTTTGCAGCACTTCTAGCTGATAACGTGATAGCTGCCATTTGCCTTATGGTGGCAGAAAGTGTCATTGGCGACTCCTACAACTTCCAAAAGGTGTATGGTTAACAATGGGGAAAACATGAGGTGCGATCAAGCAGACAATATGGGGAAAGATGCTTATTTTTATGATATCATAATTTGGATGGGGGAGGGGGCGGGGGATTATGTATAATGTAGAATGAAAGTATGGGGTTCCATGCATCAGTTATACTAGCGACAACTTGATCTGGTGATTTCAGGACGAAATGTTTACCGAAAAAACGTTTCAAGTAAGGAAGAGATGCAATCACTGATCCCAGATTTCCGAGCATTAAATTTTGTTCAAGTTATGACCTGCAAAATAAAGATATACTGGGGGTGGGGGGGTGGGGGAGAAGCACACCACCCCCACTCCCCATTTAAAAAAAACCAACAACCCCATTTTTGTGTGCCCAAAGAAAGAGTTGAAAGAGAAGCTGGAGATCAAATTTATTTTTAAAAGAAGACTCTTCTCTGACTAAAAAACAGGTAATTTTTGTAAATGTGAGGTGCAATCAAGTTTTGCAGTTTTCACTAATATTACAAAAATGTTATATAATTTAGATTTTATTTGGTATAATTTTGTTCAAAAGTAGCATCATTTATGTGTAGGACCGTAAGTCATTTGGGGAAGTGGTAAGAATGTTTTGTTTCCTACCATTCTGATTTATTCAATTGTTTTATACAAATATTTTTTAATATGTTTCAAATAATTTTAAAAAACACCCAACACCGATAATTTGTTCCAAATGAAAACAAACAAACAAACATCAATCCTGCACATATTTCTTTTCCCCATTTTTCGTGATACGCCCCCCCCCTCCCTTCCCAATATATAGACATGTCACTAGAAATTTGTCTCTTCAATTTTACGCCTGTTCACTTTAAGTGGTATTTGACGAGTAGAAATTTGTAAGTGGACTGTGCTTTATGTGAAAAGAAAAGGATAAATTGACATTAGATCATTTCAGGTTTAAAACAAGTAGACATAGGTTATTTAGTATTATGGCATAATACAGGCGTTGGTTTTTGTATTTCCTCTTTGAAATAAAAAAAACACATAAACTGAGCCTGTGCTGTGGTCTTATGGCATATATCGATGCCTTAGAGCAACAACAGTTTATCTGAAAAAACCCCCAGCAATTTTCGATTTTTTCATATTGGGCACATTTTACTGTCAACTTTCAGATGACAAAAGTATCAAATGTAAGTTTTATTAATTTCAAAGATATTTAAAGAAAACCTTTGTTGCACAAAATTATCCTAGCCAATCTCAACAAGGTACACCGGACTACCACACGGCATCCCACTTTTCCTCTAAAACCTTTAATGCCAGTTATCTGGGACAGTGCTATGCAACAGCAGACATCCGTGCAAACGCTTCTTGCCTAGGAGTAGATACACTTGGACTGCTGGGCAGACACACTTGGACTGCTGGGCAGAGTTTAGTCAAGTACACTTTAACTCTTCTACTACCACGTTCCGTTTCTCTTACTTACCACTGTATACCAAGTATTTTCTGCAGTGTCTTTCAGTTTCACACCTACTGACTTTAAAAAATAATAAAAAATCGAAATAAAGACAGATCTACATGAAACTTTCTGTACTTGTTAAGTTGTGAATAAAAATTCAATATTTCTTTGTTTGACTCTTGTGTGACTTGTTGTTGTGGAATGCTGATGGCAATGATGTTGCGGTTGTTGTTGGCTACGGTGGTTATGCAATAATTTTTAAAATATGACTATTTCAAGAGGTAAAGAATTGTAAAGATGAAGTGAAATAAAATCAAACATGCAAAATAAGTAATAATGTTCAGATAATATTAGAATAACATGCAATCACACTCACAAACAAGCATACAGGCTGACGAACAAACAGCCATTGAAATCAGGTCACAGTTTGTTCCAATTTTATTTTGCACTTCGTCAGTGAAAAACAGAAGAAAAAAACGCATCATACTACCCACGAGTCACTAGCATCATTTTGCAAGTTTCTGGAGCCACAATTTTCACGAAATTCTTTCATTTTAAGCCAGTCACAGTCATATGCCCCCCTGGCAGGATCGTTGTTTACACCACTGTCATAGTCATCTTCATCACTCGAATCACCAATAAACACAGCACATCGATTCCACTCTGCAACTCTTGAATCCTCTGTTCAGCTTGTAAGTCCATTTCAGTCCGCATAAGTTCAGATTCTGCCATTATTTTCACAGAAAATCCTCCAAAAAGTTTGTTGAAGCAGTCGCCATATTGATGCAGCTCCCTCCAAAAATTGTTACTTGATGACATCGCCGTAAAATAAAAAAAAATCGGCACCAAAATCGATCAACTGAAGCGAAAATTGCAAATGGCGGCAGCTACACTATCTGGGAGCTCACTGCGCATGTCTAAAGCGATAAGGGGTGTGAGACCATGGTATATAAATAGTGCAAAGGGAGACACCGGTGTCCCCAGGTATTCGGCGGGCATACCCACCCGCGGCGGATCAAGTAGTAAGAGGGCGGGTCAACCCGCTGACGGTAGTAGGAGAGTTAATCATCCCATGAAGGGCAATTACAATATTGATAGGCAGATTGATACACATAAAAAATATCAAAGAAACAAAAGCTATATTTCATATCGGTTTTCAAATGACTTCAAATAAAATGTCACGAACACACACACACACCAACACACATGCGCGCATGCGCACACACACACACAAGCACACACATCAATTGTGAACACAATTTTAAACCCATTGACTAGAAGACATAAAAACTTATTTTTTACGCACGCATATACGCACGTACGTGTGTGTGCGAACACGCCCACACCATTATATAAATTCAATGTTTTAAGACCATTGACTAGAAGACAGACTTATTTTACACACCCACCCACATAATAATGTATTGACTACACTCATAACAATGACAATCAGGCAAGTAATTCAGAGAAATGTACAAACTAGGTAGTCAACATCATTGTGAATTCAGAATTCGAATGCTTACTGGCACAAAAGAATTGATACACTCATAACAATGACAATCAGGCAAGTAATTCAGAGAAATGTAAAAACTAGGTAGTCAACATCATTGTGAATTCAGAATTCGAATGCTTACTGGCACAAAAGAATTTCTTTTTCTGTTAGTTTTGCTGATTACAACATAAAGATGCTATGATAAAGATCGCATCAAGACCCATTCTCTCTAAAAAAAAACACCTGAATACTGCCGTTCAAAAATCCTCCATTTGTCATTTGTTCCAAACTTTTCAAATGAGTGTATCTCAAAACTGTCAAAAATGGCGGGCTCTGTCGATAGACCGTTGTTGCTCTAAGGCACTGATATGCGACACTCCACCATGGAATGGAGTTGCTTCGGACTGGATCCACTTTAAAAAAACCATTTCAAACCCCCTAGCCCTCGTTATAACCACCTTGCGGTGCAAAACTTGCAACAAACCAGACAATTTTTTCAGTTACTTTATTCTCATTTCCCTTTTGCCCACTTACCATGATGGACTTAAGCCAGTAAGTCATTTTCAAAAGTATACAGTAAATAAAATAAATATGGGACTATGAAGGAATCTTTTTGCAAATGACAGAGCGAGAGAAAGACACTTCAAAATACATTATGGATAAACTTTATAGTAAAATGAACGCCCAGAAGCACCTTTGCAGCATCAAACCACATCAGTGATGTGGAGTACTGTTTAATATTTTAGGAAATACATGTTTTTAGTTATCCCATGCAAGACCGATATCAGCAATGTAAAAAAAAAACCTCAAAAAAAGAAAAAGAAAAAAGAACCCACATACTACAGAACTGATTCCTACTTGATTCCAGTTTTTCTTCTTTAAGACCACTTACTGTTAAGCCTTTTATCATGGGTGCTTTTCTTCTTCTGAACTGGCCTTAGCCACTACCCCCCCAACCAGAACCACTGTAGAGTATGGTCTAACAAAGATACAAACCATGCCATGGGAACTGCACTGCACCCGACTCACAGCCATACCAACAAACCTCTTGACCCTTGTCAGCCCAGAAGTCTACACAGTAGCAGACAGGGGACATGATGGTCATTTCCCTGCTGAGCGAGTCTTCGCCACCCCAAAATCTGTCATTAGGAATAAAATGACTCGTTACAATCCAATCAACAATGAATATGAAGAGGGGGGGAAGTCAAGTCTTTGGAGTCAACACTCGATGGACACGAACTCCCCCCACTGTGATCTATGACAAAAGGCATTTTCTTCTTTTTCCATTAAAGGGATTCTTCAAACACACAGATCTCGCTGAATATGAATTTGAAATCTTCACAAGGAGAGTAACAGGAGAACAGTTTTGTCAATCAATACACAGATCTTGCCAAACATCTTAGTACATGGTTCACTTGCTGGGACAACAGTATTTCTACTGTCTACAATAGCACACACCAATCTTGTTAAACACCCACTTCATTTGCAAAATCATGCTGCCTCAAACCCCCCCCCCCCAAAAAAAAAAACAAAACCAAACAACCCACCATAATTACAAATGAACAAAAAGGTTCTTACCCCAAACAAATAAATTAAAAAAAACCTGCAAAAAGCAAAAACAGACCCCCCCCCCCCCCCCCCCCCCAGCATTATTGATTCCATTTACGGAATACTACACAATGTGTATAATACCTATTGTTAGTTTTCCACATATTTTGCCTTCCTAATCTATTCTAGCTTTCTCCTAACCAATACACTTTCCTCTCTATTCACTATTGTTACCTGCAACAACAACAAAAAGATTACCTAGAAGCAACTGAAAGAATGTACTTAAGCATGAATCCCGAACACCCTGGGATAACCTTTCAAAGCCATACGGCTGATCCCAAAATAGTCTGGGATGACATAGGTGATCATAATTGAATGATGGTGATGTTAAGGCCATTGTGGGGCCACAGCAAGGGTTGAAAGTCCAACACATGTGAGCGATGAAGGTTTAGAGGGTAATTTGCCAGCGCTTGCGCCAGAATTTTGTAAGTGTTTCTCAAGCTTTTTGACACTATTGACAGCAAGGAGTTTTAGAGGTGGAATTCAAATAAATGAAACGATGAGACGTGGTGAGGTAAAGACTAAGGAATCTTTTTTGAAAAACTTGGTAGAAATTGTGATCTAACCCCCAAATCAAGCGGTGCTAGTTTCGCTAGACTTTTCTGGGTATTATACGACCGATAAAGCGACAGTCTTTTTTCCCTTCAAAACTAATGTCAAAAGAGTTTTTACCTAATCATGACATTTCTGCACCGCAACAACATTCCTTATTGTGTTAAAATCAACCCGGGGCCCAGACGGCATGACAGTCATTGGTAGTGCACACAATTTTGTTTGTTTGTTGGTTTTTAAAAAAAAACTCATAGCACCCTGAGGTCATCCAATACATTCGTCACACAATTCAGGACTGTCAAGGGAACAATTTTTTTTTTACAACTTTCAATAGTCACTACACACACAAATTATATATATATGATAGAGAACAGGTTACAACTAAACACTGATAAAACTGTAGCCATGCTTGTAGGCACCAAACAGAAACCTCTTCCATTACAACAGCTTCAATAGAATTCGGCAATGCATCAGTCCCTCTATTCACTGCTGTAAAGTATCTAGGGGTCATTACTGACAACACACCCTCTATGCAAAAATTAATCACCCAGACCTGCCAGTCGTGCTACTATCAATTACGGCGTATTAGTGCAATTCGAAGTACCTGTCCACAGACGCAACATCAAAACTCGTGGCATCTCTCATTCTTTCACGCCTGGACTATTGCAAATTCTCTTTTGTCTGGTCTGCCAGCATCATCAATCCACTCCCTTCAACGTATTCAAAACTCTGCAGCTCGACTAGTCCTCAGAAAGAAAAAATCTGAGCACATTACCCCTCTCTTGCGATCTCTCCACTGGCTGCCTGTGCCACAAAGAATTAACTATAAGATCAGTACTCTGTTACAAATGTCTCCACAAAACAGCACCCTCCTACCTCTGTGAATGTCTCCACCTGTACACCCCTTCTCGTTCCCTTCGCTCTGCTGCACATTCCTTGTGCTTACAAACACCTAGATTCAGCCAGTCCACTGTTGGCCGTCACTGTTTCTGGTCCATCGATTTGGAATGGCCTCCCTATCTCTCTTCGCCAAAGACTTTCTTATGACACTTTAAAATCTGGCCTTAAGACATATTTGTTTCAAACCTAAGAATTTCCTCTCCTGTTTCATTTCATAGCTATCCCTGCTTTTGAACAGCCAAAAATTCCATCACCCTGCCAAAGTGTATAACGTGTGTGTGTGTGTGTGTGTGTGTGTGTCTGTGCATTTGGACTTGTTAGAACTATTACCTGCTATTGGTTGCATGGTTGTGTAAGAATGAGTTGAGTGTAAGCGCTTTGATTTGTTTGTGCAAGATAGTGCCATATAAATTTCATTTTATATTATATCTTGTACTGCAAGAAATGTTATTTCCTGCATTCTGCATCAAATAAAGTACACACCGGGCCAGGCGATTTTTGCATTCATGCAGTTGTTTACAAAAAAGGAAAAAAATCATGATACCTTATTTTTTGCTTTTGGTCTGGCAATCATGACTTCTACTAAACTTGTAGGCCACTATGCCTGATTGGCTTGATCAGTTTTAAGAAAATGCTGATGGATAAAGCCTTTAAATCTGCTCTATAGGCATCCAAATCCTCTCTCAGCACACATCCTAACCATTGCCCATAGAATTTATTTAGCTAACTGAAAAATTCATAATTTGCTTAACCCTAGTAGCGCAGTTCCCGGAATATTCCGGTAAAGGCGGGTCTAAGCTGTGTGGCGGATCCCGGAATATTCCGGGATGACGTGGGTGGTCATAGTTGAAAGCTTACTTTCGCTTTCAAAGGTCAGCCAATAAATGTTAAGGCCGTTGTAGGCCCGCAGAAAGGGGTGAAGGTCGTTTGACACACACAAGCAACGAAGAATCTGATTGGTTAAGAGTGTATTTTTTTTTTTTTCTCGGACCAGCCGAGATCGTCTTCAACAAAAATGGCGGCCAGTGTTTGCACTAGAATTTCTTCAAGCGTTTTTCGAGCTTTTTTACAATATTGACCGCGAGGAGGAGTTTTAGAGGCTGGATTTGGTTGAAATAAACAATGAGAGAGACGATGAGGTAAGGATTGTGGAATATTTTTGAAAAACTTGGTAAAAATCGATCGCGATCGGACTGAATCGAGCGGTGCTAGTTTTGCTGGATGGACTTCTTCGCTACTCGGCGATTTCAACGTCACAGATTGTTTTACTTTATTTTGATGCAACGAGGCTTCGAAATAACTGTTGTTGAGTCAAATCGCTATGCTGCTGAATACTTTGCATCACATGAAATCAAGCGATCTTTGTATTTTCGTCATAGAAAGCCACCACTTCGCACATTCCACCATGACGGTCACGATGGCGTCGATCGTTTCGCTGAACTTTTCCGAGTATTTGGTGACCGATAAAGCGATACAAACTCCTTATTTTTTGAAAACTAATGTCAAGAAATAGTGTTTACCTAATCATGACATTTATGCACCGCAAGAACTTTGCTTATCGTGTTAAAATCGATCCGGGGCCCTGACGATGGAACAGTGATCAGTAGTGCGCACACGATTTTTTTTTGTGATTTTTTTTACATAATCATGATCACTACACACTATTATAAAATTACACTCATTTAAAAGCATATTATATGTTCTTTCCAGTGATATATAGCTTAACACATTTAATTCAGTTTTATATATCAATATCAAGGGTTGTTTGAGCCCACCCTGCTCCAAAACAATGCTAGCCAATGTTAATTCAGCCAATAGAAGTGAGGCTTGTTGCTGCATATTCAGCGCTACTAGGGTTAAGAAAATGCTGATGGATAAAGCCTTTAAATCTGCTCTATAGGCATCCAAATCCTCTCTCAGCACACATCCTAACCATTGCCCATAGAATTTATTTAGCTAACTGAAAAATTCATAATTTGCTTAAATTCATACCGATTTTGACACAGCAAAGTGCAGACAAGATGGTGCCATCCTGTTCACGCAAAGCAGCAACTCTCGCGAGTCTCCTTTATGTAAACAATGGCGGTACCCATAGTAAGCATGTGTTTGCAGGCAAACGTTAGTGGGAAAACGGAGAGCTATTTTTACCGGGGCCTTTGCAGGTGGCTACAGTGGGGCTGAGTTAGTTAAACATTTATAAACACTACATGTTGCTATAATATTACACCATATAAAAGCTTGAAATCTAAGTTTTCCAGTGATTTATAGCTTTACAAACTTAGGTAAGCTTCACATATCAACACCAAAGGTTGTTTGATCCCACCCTGCTTTGAAACAACACTAGCCAATGTTAATACAGCCAGCAGCACTAAGACTGCTGCTGTAAATTCAGCACTACCAGGGTTAAAAAGTGTGAATATCAGATGGTTGTCACTGTGAATCAGAATAGAACAAATTTTGCAGAATCTCCTTCTTTAGAATGTGTACTTATTTGAGATCATATTGTTTTCCAGAATGAGGATTTTCCCTAATGAACTTATTCAGCCAGAAAATCATGGAAGTGTGAATTTCCACACTTTCCAACGAAAAGAGCCCTAATTGTTCCATTTTTATTTCAAAATTAGTCCCTTGAGCCAAGCCCGATACAACATTTGCAGCAAATCTTACTCACCAAAAGGAAAAAAACAAACACAAAAACACACACACCAAAAACAATGAAATACAAAACTTTTTAAAAAGTGCACCACAAAGCCATACCTCCAAAACAAAGACCCCCCCCCCCCCCCCCAAAGAAAAGAATCACAAAACAAGTCTCAACTAAAGCAAAAAGTATCCATTGAAATGAAACTTACTTTTTACTGCGTACTTGTTTGATGTGGTGAAAAACATTCAGGACATCCCTCAGTCTGCGAGGGGCTTCTTCAATCTTGGCTGCAGTATACACTGAACTCATGGCCACAATCTGGAAAAAACAACAACACACACCACATCAATACAGTTCAACATTCCACTCCACACCACTGCTTTTCTGTTTCCCCCGCTCACTCCTGAGGTGTGCCACATCTGTGAGAGATGCTATACTATGAATACGGCTGCCTACAGTCTGTACTTACCTTTCAGTAAAGGCCCCATTGATGTCTGTATTATCATCTAGCGGCAACTCCTGTTGGTAACTGTGTCTCGCTTGTCTCAAGTGATCTCTTCCAAATCTCTGTTCTCTAAGAAGCAATGCCCTATTGAGGCACTTTTCAGTATTCATAGTCAAATAAAAAATATATTAAAAAATGCACATTAGCCTAATTTTACCTAATAATTGCCAAGTCAACCTTAGGCGTCCTCAAGATTTATCACATTGCAAAGCTTGTGATAACTGGCAAATCAATCTTGATGTCTTACCATAGTCTGGTTTGCCAGAACTTATTTTTTTAAAAAAAGGAAAGAAAATAGCCTGGTTTGCCAGAACTTTGGAGAAAAAGAAAAAACCCAGGGCTAAGTTGTTTTTTCTTCTTTTTTCCCCTGACCTCACTGGCAGTCTGAGAATGGTTTGTTGCTTCTCTACACTTAAGGTCAACATTTCATTATTTCATTTCAACTACCCCTCCTTTCTTCTACAGATGGAATGAAACAAAAACTTTGTCAACATTTGATGTAAAGGCAGTGGAAGTTGTAGAAAAATCTGAAGCTCTATACTTTAATGCACAGGCATAAAAATAACAGCATAATAACTGGCTGATGTATGCACTTTTGGATGATAATATTAGGAACTGATGAATATGCTTTAGTAAAACACTGAAGCGTAGGATCAAAAGGCTTTGGACATGCTTTCAGCCAGCCAAAACGGCATGCTTTCCACCTGGTGCAAGCAGCGGTGATTTGCACTGGATTCTTTTTCTACAATCATTTTCTGACCAAAACTGACAAAGGCACAAACATTCATTAACCCCAGTAGCGCGATTCCCGGAATATCTTGGTAAAGGCGGGTCTAAGCTGTGTGGCGGATCCCGGAATATTCCGGGACGACATGGGTGATCGCAATTGAAAGCTTACTTTCGCTTTCAAAGGTCAGCCAATGAATGTTAAGGCCGTTGTAGGCCCGCAGAAAGGGGTGAAGGTCGTTTGACACACACAAGCAACGAAGAATCCGATTGGTTAAGAGTGTATTTTTTATTTTTTTTCGGACCAGCCGAGATCGTCTTCAACAAAAATGGCGCCAGCGTTTGCACCAGAATTTCTTCAAGCGTTTTTTGAGCTTTTTAAAAAAAAAAAAAAAAAAAAAAAAATTGACAGCGTGGAGGAGTTTAGAGGCTGGATTTGGTTGAAATAAACAATGAGAGAGATGATGAGGTAAGGATTGTGGAATTTGATTTGTTTACTATACAAGATTCAGCGCTATATAAATTCCATACATTATTATTAGTATAATATTTTTGAAAAACTTGGTAAAAATCGATTGCGATCGGACTGAATCAAGCGCTGCTAGTTTTGCTGGATGGACTTCTTTGCTACTCGGCGATTTCAATGTCACAGATTGTTTTACTTTATTTTGACGCAATGAGGCTTCGAAATAACTGTTGTTGAGTCAAATCGCTATGCTGCCGAGTACTTTGCATCACATGAAATCAAGCGATCTTTGTATTTTCGTCATAGAAAGCCACCACTTCGAACATTCCACCATGATGGTCGCGATGGCGTCGATCCTGTCGCTGAACTTTTCTGAGTATTTGGTGACCGATAAAGCGATACAAACTCCTTATTTTTTGAAAACTAATGTCAAGAAATAGTGTTTACCTAATCATGACATTTATGCACTTGCTTATCGTGTTAAAATCGATCCGGGGCCCTGACGGTGGAACAGTGATCAGTAGTGCGCACACGATTTTTCTTTTTTGGATTTTTTTTTACATAATCATAAACACTACACACTATTATAAAATTACACTCATTTAAAAGCATATTATCTGTTCTTTCCAGTGATTTATAGCGTAACACATTTAATTCAGTTTTATATATCAATATCAAGGGTTGTTTGAGCCCACCCTGCTCCAAAACAATGCTAGCCAATGTTAATTCAGCCAATAGAAGTGAGGCTTGCTGCTGTCTATTTAGCGCTACTAGGGTTAAGAGTGTATTTTAAAAAATTTTTGGTACCAGCCAAGACGTCTTCAACAAAAATGGCAGCCAGATTTTGCACCAGAATTTCTTCAAGCGATTTTTCTAACTTTTTTACAATATTGACAGCGAGGAGGAGTTTTAGAGGCTGGATTTGGTTGAAATAAACAATGAGAGAGACGATGAGGTAAGGATTGTGGAATATTTTTGAAAAACTTAGTAAAAATCGATCGTGATCGGACTGAATCAAGCGGTGCTAGTTTTGCTGGATGGACTTTTTCGCTACTCGGCGATTTCGACATCACAGATTGTTTTACTTTATTTTGACGCAATGAGGCTTCGAAATAACTGTTGTTGAGTCAAATCGCTATGCTGCTGAGTACTTTGCATCACATGAAATCAAGCGATCTTTGTATTTTCGTCAAAAAAAGCCACCACTTCGAACATTCCACCATGACGGTCGCGATGGCGTCGATCATTTCGCTGAACTTTTCCGAGTATCTGGTGACCGATAAAGCGATACAAACTCCTTATTTTTTAAAAACTAATGTCAAGAAATAGTGTTTACCTAATCATGTTATTTATGCACCACAAGAACTTTGCTTATCGTGTTAAAATCGATCCGGGGCCCTGACGGTGGAACAGTGATCAGTAGTGCGCACACGATTAAAATTTTTTTTTTACATAAACACTACAACACTATTATAAAATTACTCATTTAAAAGCATATTATCTGTTCTTTCCAGTGATTTATAGCTTAACACATTTAATTCAGTTTTATATATCAATATCAAGGGTTGTTTGAGCCCACCCTGCTCCAAAACAATGCTAGCCAATGTTAATTCAGCCAATAGATGTGAGGTGTGTTGCTGTCTATTCAGCGCTACTAGGGTTAACAATGTTTTCAAAGGTTTTATCACAAATTGATGGCTGAGAACTTGGAGACAAAGTGATGTGTTTGTTGGGTAGGGTTCCTGTTAAGTTTAAACCTGTGGATAAAAATATTTGTGGTTTATCACTAAAAGGGCTACCCCCCCCCCCCCCCCCAACAAAAAAACCAAACTCAAAACAACCCTACATAAATATATAAAAGGTCTGTGAAAGTGCTGTGTTGCACTTGTTATATTTGATCATTTCTGTAACTGCATGGGTGTCATGTCACGTTCTTTATATCTTCATTTGACACAACCAATTTTGTTTATTACTACACTTTCAATAATCATGCTCATAAAAGTTATTAAACAACAACAAAAACCAACACAACAAAAAACCTGTCAAGGTACACACCAATCAAAAGTACTTTCAATTTTCTCAGCAATCTATAAACGATTTTACAATTAAGTGAATTAACATACTAATTTCTAGTTGTTTTCAGGCAAAAATTTCCTGGAGCTGGGGTTTGGACTTCAGCAGACCGCTTTAAGTTAAAGAATGGTACAGGTCATCTAGAAAACCACACAGGCATTGGGTAATAAAATGCATTGAAGACTAGGCCCAAATGTTTAATCTTATCCCCCCTCCCCTCTCAAATAATACATGCTGCCATCAATGACAAATGCAATGTAAACACATAATGAATAAGGATTATTCAAAGCACCAACACACTGATGAAGGCCCACATGAAAAAAAAAAAGAGGTTGGTGCAGTAATCTTACCTCATAATTGTGTTTCACGAATGACTTGGAATAGTAGAACCGATGAAACACAACTTGCCCAGCTGCCATAGCTGTCTGCAACACACAGTAACATTTTGATTTTCATTAATTAATACTTCGCTTTTTAAGCATTAATCAGCCATAAAGCTGAAGCCCATTAACGTTTACTGACCATGTGAATTAACTAACTTGAAGATTTTTTAAACTGCTGGACATTTGATGCAAGAATGAAGTGCTGAAAAAAAAGGGCTCAAGCTACACAATATGACATGCTACAAGTGGTGCAAGGTTTAGATCTCCCTGTCAATAGATCTGTAGATATACACTAGTTTTCTGTCCATTATGAAAAGAATGTTGCTTAGCCCCCCCCCCCCCCCCCCCCCCCGCACAAATTTGATTGATTTACGGACAATTCTGATGGTTGTTATGATAAACTAGGCAAAGAATATAGGACATTATGTGTTCAATTGCCTTCTCTCCCTTTCCACAGCATGGCTGAGACCAGCCTTATTTTGAAATGCATCACGACTTTTGTACAAATGCAATTCAGAAACTGAAAACTTTTGCTTTTTAAAAATCAAGAAATTGATGGTCACAGTATTCAGACATGTATATACACTTCATTTACCAGTTTTAAAAAAATCATGTTCAACACAAATTGATTCAGACCTGCTAGAACGCAACGTACAATGCAGATAATACAAACTGGGCATCAAGACCGACAGAAAATTCTGTCAAATTTAAAAAAAAAATCTAGGTGTTGTGGGTGTTTGTGGGGTTATCAAATGTTACTCCTTTCTCATCTCCATTTTAACCTGTTTTGCATAGTCTGAATACAGGGAAAAGAATTTGTGAATCAAGTTCAAACCAACCATTACCATGTCAATTGCTGCCAACATCCAGTTGCCAAAAATTTGAGTATTCTTGATATTTTTCTCTCTAAAACTAGTTAAAGCAATGGGTATTGTATATGATATATCTATGCCCTTTACTTAAAGCAGGAAACAAAGACTGCTGCATAACTGCCACAAGGGAACACTGATTTCTGCTGACAAGGTATTTCCAGACTGTTTTGTCCAAACCTTAAAAAATTTGAGTATTCTTGATATTTTCTTTCTAAAACTAGGCCTAGTTAAAGCAATGTATATTGTATGATATATCTATGCCCTTTACTTAAAGCAGGAAACAAAAAGACTGCTGCACAAGGAACACACGATTTCTGCTGACAAGGTAGTGGGAGCCTCGTTTTGTCCAAGCCTTAAGATCATGCCCACAAAATAATCTTGCACACCAGCTATGGCCTGTGGAATGGATGATATATTGATATGAATACACCAGTATGATTCTGCTACCTGAAGTGAGATGAGTTCTGCCCATATCAATTTGCTAGCTCTACAGACTACACACTGGCTGAAAAAATCAGTTTCACAGAGATTGGGCGAAATGGGTCAAATGGAACATGAAAATTGGCACACAAAAATCATTTAGTCAAGTTTGATTTTTATCCACTGTTAGCTAACATATTTTTCACTGTTGGGGGAAAAAAATCATCAAACAAGCTAATAAAGATACACATAGTAGTACGTAAAGATCTCGCCTAGGCTAACACGGCTGATCGCCACGACATCCGCCATTTCTTTCTCTGGTTTTCCCGTTTCCTACACTCCCAAGGTTATAAACTAAATATACCTAGTATTAAGTACAGTGATAGGCTATCTTTACATATACGTTTCCTGTAAGAAATTCATTTCTCCTTAAGGTGACATCTTTTAATTCCTATACTCTATCACCCTATTATAAAACGGTTTTATATTCAAAACTATCGTTACTCCTTTCTCGACTTGCGGCCATCTTGGACTTACCTGCGGCAGTTTCAGCAAAATTCCAGCTGTTTGAATCAATTCACAGCCAAGAATTCGTAGACTGATCTCGTCACTTTTTGCGATCCCGTCAATCATTGATGGAGATATTTTCAGTTTTTCTTCATCAAGTAATACATTATCAAGAGTTAACTTCACTTTACTGAAATCACGGGGCAAAGGGGCCGTGTTCTTCACTCCTTCGAACTCCATGCTTCCTCCGTCGTCTTCGTCAAACGAACTGTGGGAAGGAAATGGGACTAGAATAGACGTACGCTAGGCTAGCCTAGTTGATCCGGGTTCTCGTCACGTGTCTTATATTAATGCGCATTAGACACTCAAATAAGGGTTTATCAAATAAATAAAACAAATTATTTACAACTCACGAAAACTACAAAATGAAATTAGGGATGAAGAATAAACAGCCCTTTATTTACTGGAGTTTGAAATGACCCTATACTACGAAGAAGTGGGTTTATATTTTATAGTGCACTATTTTAAACGACATGAGGTTACATACGTCATCGGAGCTTGCTGACCAAATAAGACAAATATAGGTCATTGGTATTGAACCTCTGGTTCTTTGCTATAGGCCTATGCCTAATACTGAAGCAGAGAAAACACAAGATCTATAAAATCATGAAACATTGAAATATATTTTCTCAGTACCGGATACCCCAAAATCTTATGCTATGAAGAAATAGATCAATATTGTGCAATGGGCATATGACATGAGGTTGACCATAACACTCATTAGGCTAACGTCCAACGGGGCTAAAAATAGAGGTCAATTTGTTGTGTTTACTTCAGCTAGCCCTAGCCTACATAGGCTGTGTTCGAGCTCAACCAGAAAGGTGTTAATTTGTGACTTGAGTCCTCAGATGGCTATTGAAAATGGATTAGATTTGATGTTAGCCTTATAATCACATAGTACGAAGTCTTCCATGGAAATTATAGGGAGGGAGAGGGGTGGGGTCAGATTGGTCAATCACATCAAACCTGTATATTTGTCATAGCCTATAAGGAGGTGGCCGAGGCAGTGAGCATGACGGAAAAATGGTTCGAGAGTGACAGTGCCTGGTGATCTGACAGCAATTGTTCGAATCTCCGCTCAAGATTTTTTAAATATTTTACTCTCTCCTGGATGGCACATAGGCACTGACTCCACCGACTCCTTCTTCCTTTGAGACTATGACTAGTTTAGCTGTGGGTTCTGTGTGCGGACATAATGACATCAGTTTATGTATGAAGTGTTTGTCTGACAGTTGCTTATTTTTTCTGGCAATGCATAGTACAGTATGGTTGAATACACATGAATCGGCAGTTTTGATTCCCGTGTCGAGTGAACGTCTGTTAATTTTTGTTTCAAGCCTCACCCCACATGGCTACCTGAATAGTGGCCCAAAGCTGGTGTACATTAAACACTGAGCTAGGGGCCTATCTCTTTCTCCCAACCTGGAGATGTACTCTCTCTCTCTCTCTCTGGGACGGGATAGCCTAGTGGTTAGAACATCGCGCTTGCAATTGCAATCTGACGATTAGTTTGGTTTTTTTTTAGAGGTGAGAGAGAGAGAGAGAGAGAGACAATGACAATGACAAATTCTTTTATTTCGAGGATAAGGAATAAGCACCCGTGTGCTTTTTTTTTTAAACATCCAGTCCCTGCCCCTAGGGATATATATGATAATAAAATAAAAGAAAGCCAATGCCAGTACACTCACACAGTAAATCCCGGGAAAAAATATCAACACACAAAAGACACCGAAAGAGAGAGAGTGAGAGAGAGAGAGAGAGAGAGAGAGAGAGAGAGAGAGAGAGAGAGAGAGAGAGAGAGAGAGAACAAAAGCAAAAAATAATAAAAGAAAGCAAAACAGAGCAAAAAGTTAAACAAAACAGAAACAAAAACCACAGAAACAACAACAAAAAAGCAAAGAAACCAAGAGCAAAATGAAAGCAGCAGCAACAACAAGGGAAGAGAGGACAACCGAATAATCCCCCCCCCCAAAAAAAAACAACAACAAAAACCCCAAAACACCCAAAACCAAACCAAACGAAAACAAACCAACAACACACACAAACAAGAACAAATCTTCCCACCCCCCCTCCCCCAACAACAACAAAAAAAGCCCACCAAAACACCCCCATAATTTAAGGAGAACAAACCATGTAAATAGTATCAATTTGGCTAATGGAAAGAAACGTCAACAATTTCATTGTACTTTTTATAGGAAAGCAACAGCAGTAGTAAACTACACAAAACAAATATTATATAAGCAGACTTAGGAGATTATGCAAAAGCAATTTACACCCTCATGCACATGTACACGTACACACATACACACCATGCATCAATACCAAAATCAAATCTTTATGAATATCATATATTATAGTCATGGAAAAGGACATCTACACATTGAAATTAAGCGATACATAATTGATACCCTCAAAAAAAGATATTGAAATAAAACATTAACTAAATCTCGAATACAGTCAACTTACGCAATAATATTGAAATATCAAATTTGAATAAAGCACTCAACAGGATGCAAACTGTAAAAACAACAATTAAATCTATATGCAAAATAATAAAAGGAGAGGAGAGAGAGAGAGAGAGAGAGAGAGAGAGAGAGAGAGAGAGAGAGAGAGAGAGAGAGAGAGAGAGAGAGAGAGAGAGAGAGAGAATGGCAATGACAAATGACAAATTCTTTTATTTCGAGGTTAATGAATAAGCACTCATGTGCTTTTTTACATCCAGACCCCGCCTGTAGGGATACATCTTAATAATAACCCAACACTTATACAGTCTCACAGTAGAAACATGGGGAAATAACCCTTTTCAAAACAGCCCCCCCCCAACACCACCCCCCCCCAAAGCAAACTAATAAAAGAAAACCCTAACCCCCCCCCCACCCCCCAAAAGAAAAAACCCACCACAACCAAAACAAACAAAAGAGAAAGAAAAACCAAACCAACAAAAAAAGAAAAAAAAAGAAAAGGAAACAACAACAACAACAAAACCAAGAAGAATAACAACCAAACTTAATAAGTCATAAAGCCAAACATCTACACATTGTCAAGTGGTACATATACTTGTTACACATAACAATAAGATGTTGAAATAGGGCACTCAGTAAGACTTAAGTACAGAGGACAAGTCCAATAAGTAGTGAAAATATAAAATATGAATCCTTCATCAGGATACACCATAACTATAAGCAAAACGATAACAGGTGAGAGAGAGAGAGAGAGACAGAGACAGAGACAGAGTGTGTGTGTGTGTGTGTGTGTGTGTGTGTGTGTGTGTATTTCAAAGATAATATCCAATATATAATTCCCAAAACAGTACAGGATTACCATCAACACTCATTTTTTATTATACTCGTTTCAAATTTTATGTCATGATAATGAAATAAACTCAATACCCATATATTCACACAATAAAAACAAGAAACAAAACAAAAGAAGAAATCTAAACCTATACAGTCATTGAGGGAGAGAATGTGTGTGTGTGTGTGTGTGTGTGTGTGTGTGTGTGTGTGTGTGTGTCTCAGGGATAATACTAAATATGTAATACTCACAGAGCACAGATCAACACCAAAACTTTTAAATTATACTCATACAAATTGAATGTAATAATAATAATAATAATAATAATAATTGTAATAATAATAATAATAATAATAATAAGTGCAATACCCATACACTCACACAATAAAGAGAGGGAAAACCCAATGCGAGAGAGAGAGAGTACAACAGTCTGACAGACAGACAGGTGAAGGGAAAGGGCAGGGCAGATAGGTAAGACCAAAGGGCAGATAGGTAAGGGAGGATATGCAACTTTGTTTTTAAGGCTATGGAGTGTGGTTTGTTATTGTTGATGCTTCAAGTGAGTTGACAATTGAGTTTTGTAGATTGTTATTGATTGATGTTGTATAACTGAATCAGGAAGGGAGTTCCACAGCATAGGGCCTGAGTAAAGTAGACTAGATTTGAATAAGTCTATTCTCGGAATTGGGACACAAGGCTTTATAGTATTTCTGGATTGGTTTAGGGGGAATGTGTCTTTTAAGTATGATGGAACAGTTCCTGTCATGGTCTTGAACATCATGACTCCTTTGTTATATTTTAATGGTTGGTGTAAGGGGAGAATATTTAATTGAGTATAGTCAGCTTCTAATAAGCTTGTCTTTTTTAAAAGGACCAGTTTGAGAGCACGTTTATACAGACTCAGTAACGGTTTCATAGTGTTTGCACTAGCAGAATCCCACAGGGTAGAAGCATAGTCTATTGGGGATTGTACATAAGATTGGAAGAATAGTTTCCTTGAATGAAAGTCAAGAAAGTGCTTGATTTTAGAAAGTTGGTATACTCTTTGGGACATGTATTTGCATAGTTGAGATATGTGGTATAACCAACTGAGATTTTCATCAATTGTTACCCCTAAAACCTTGTGGTGATAGTTTTTTTCAATTACTTCCTTTTTAATTTTGATGGGAGTAAGTTTATGGTTTAAGTTTTGACGCTTTTTTCTAGTGGTACTAAGCATGCATTTTGTTTTTTGGGGTGTATAGACATATGGTTTAGTTCGGTCCATCAAATAAGTCGATCAACACTTTTTTGTAATGCATTTGCTAGAGAGATAAGGTTATTGTGGCTCGTATGAATAGTTGTGTCATCAGCAAATAGTTCGCATTTGGATTTGATGTGGAGAGGGAGGTCGTTTATGTATAGTGAGAAGAGAATAGGCCCTAGTATGGATCCTTGTGGTACTCCATAACTGATGGCTTGTAGTTTGGATGTAGTTGTACCTATTGAGACACACTGTTGTCTGTTTTCTAGATAGGAAGCAAGTAGTTCTAAGGTATTGGTAGAGAAATGGTACAGGTTTAGTTTTTTTATGAGAAGTGTGTGGTCAATTGTGTCAAAAGCTTTTTTGAGATCTACAAATAGTACTCCACAAAATTTATTGTCATTAATGTTTGATAGCCACTTGTCTATGAGGCTAATCAGTACAGTATGACATGAGTGATTTTGTCTAAATCCAGACTGATTAGGGTGAATTAAGTATTTAAATGATTAAATAAATAAAATAATAATATAATTAAATGACGGACTATGTGTTTGTTTATATGTTGTTCCAAGGGTTTGGAAAGGATAGATATGATGGAAATTGGTCTATAGTTTGAAGGGTCTAAAGTGTCACCAGACTTGTAGATGGGGATTGCTTTAGCTGTTTTGAAGGCATTATTTTTTTTCAAGAAAAAGAAATATATATGTTAGTGTGTCTGTGATAACTGGAGCTGATAGCTTCAATATTCTGCTGTCTATTCCATCATGACCACACATTCTTGATTGTTTGAGGTGAGTTAGATAACCATAGACCTCGAGAACAGACATAAATGGAATGTGAAGTTTTGAAGGAGTATGCTTTCCTTTCAAGTATTGTTTTAGTTCATTGAGTTTATTGGACTTTGATTTATCATTTCTAATACTGTTATTTAGAGACATTAATGAAATGATTGTTAAGTTGTTCAGCAGTAACGTCTTTGACTACATTTGTTTTGGAAGATGCTTGTTTGTTAGTTATTTGATTTATGGCTCGCCATACAGTCTTTGAGTTTTGTTTGGTAGATAGTAAGTCTTTGAAATGTTTCTTTTTTTCTCACCGTTTTTGTCAGTTTATGGCATTTCTTAATTTTTTCGACTCTTCATAATGTTTATGTTCTTTAAAAAGGTCTCTAAAATAGCATGCTTCTTCTAGTTCCTTAGTGAGCCAAGGTGGTTTGGGGATATATTTGATCCTAATGATTTTTAGTGGGGCATGTTTGTTGTAAATAGCAGTAAAAGTGTTTATCCAAAATTCTATGGCTAAGTCTGGATCAGTAATGCTGAATGTTTCCGAAAGAATTGATTTACTTAAATCTAATCAAAACAAGGAAACAGAATTGAGTGGGGTGAAAACAAAATAATCACTCAAACCGACAATAAAGTACTGAAATATGAAATCCTCACTGTCATAGCATCACAACAGGGACAACAAAACTCAGGTAACTTCGATATTAACCCTGCAAGTGTCAACACAAGGGTGCCCTGCTTCAATTACAGCCCGGTCACAGTTAGTCTCTCCCAGTGAAGAGTCTCCTAAGGCCACTAGAAAACTTTGGTCACACCAAATCACAAGTGCTGCTCTTGTTGAAGCAACCTGATGAGGACTGAGGTGTGTCCCAAGAGAACTTGGTTCATTATTCACTAAACCAATAATGAGCTTGATAGAAATCCTTGTCTAGGGATAAAGGGAAAAAATAGTAACTTGATATAATGCACTTCTACAAGGTTGTCTTCATATAAGACCAAGACAGATAGTCCCAGTGAGAGAGAGTTAAGCAGAGAAACTTGTCAGACAAATCACAAGTGGTTGTTGAAGAAGATGAGATGAGTGTGAAGAGAGCATGTCATCTAAACACATTAACAGAGCCATTTTTTTAGTCTTGGGTAGGGAAGAATTTATTATACATAGCCATTTTGAACAGAAACAGATAGGGAGGGGAGGGGAGGGGGGAGGGGGGGGGGGGGGGAATCATTAACAGAGCACATTGAACAGAAACAGTTTAGATGGGAGGGTGGGGGGGGTTTACCATAGCACATTGAACAGAAACAATTTTAGAGGGGAGGGGGGGATCATTAACATAGTACATTGAACAGAAACAGTCTTAGAGGGGGGGGTGGGGGGGATCATTACATAGACATTGAACAGAAACATTTGGGGGGGGGGTATACCATAGCACATTGAACAGAAACAGTTTTGGGGGGGGGGGGGGTCATTAACATAGTACATTGAACAGAAACAGTCTTAGAGTGGGGAGGGGGGTTCATTAACATAGAACATTGAACAGAAACAGTTTTAGAGGGGTGGGGTGGGGGTGGGGGGTCATTACCATAGCACATTGAACAGAAACAGTTTTAGAGGGAAGGGGGGAGGGGATCATTACTCCACTCCTGCAATCTCTCCACTGGTTGCTTGTGCCACAGAGAGTAAAGTACAAGATCAGTACCCTCTGTTACAAATGTCTCCACAAAACAGCACCCTCATATCTCTGTGAATGTCCTCACCTGTACACTCCTTCTTGTTCCCTCCGCTCTGCTGCAGATACCCAGGGCTTACGATTACCTAGATTCAACCAATCCACTGTTGGCCGTCGCTCTTTCTCTATTTCTGGTCCATCAATCTGGAATGACCTCCCTCTCTTCCCTTCGTGAAAAGCCTACTTACAACAGCTTTAAATCCAGCCTCAAAACATACCCATTTCAAACTTAAGATTTCCCCCTCTTGTTTCATCTCATATCTGACCCTGCCTTTAAAAGCCAAAATCCCATCACCCTGCTGAAATGTACAACCTGTGTGTGTGTGTGTGTGTGTGTGTGTGTGTGTGTGTGTGTGTGTGTGTGTGTGTGCATGTGTGTGTACATTTGGATTTGTTAGAATATTGTTAAACATTGTTGGTTGCTTGTGTAGATGTGGATTGAATGGAAGCCCTCTGATTTGTAATTGCAAGCGCTCTGATTTGTAATTGCAAGATATAGGGCTCTATAAATTCCATATATTCTTCTTCTTCTTCTTCTTCTTCTTCTTCTCTTCTTCTTCTTCTTCTTCTTCTACTTTTCTTCTTCTTCTTCTTCTTCTTCTTCTTCTTCTTCTTCTTCTTCTTCTTCTTCTTCTTCTTCTTCTTCTTCTTCTTCTTTATTATTAATATTATTATTATAAACATAGCACATTGACCAGAAACAGTTTTAGAGGGGGGGGGATAATTACCATAGCACATTGAACAGAAACAGTTTTAGAGGGGGTGGGGTGAGGGGGTTAATTACCATAGCACATTGAACAGAAACAGTTTTAGAGGGGGGGGGGGGGGGGGGGGGGTCATTAACATAGCACATTGAACAGAAACAGTTTTAGAGGGGGGGGGGGGGGGGGGTCATTAACATAGAACATTGAACAGAAACAGTTTTAGAGGGGAGGGGGGGTCATTAACATAGCACACTGAACAGAAACAGTTTTAGAGGGGTGGGGTGGGTGTGGGGGGGGGGGGGGGGTCATTACCATAGCACATTGAACAGAAACAGTGTTAGAGGGAATGGGGGGGGGGGTTAATTAACATAGCACATTGAACAGAAACAGTTTTAGAGGGGTGGGGTGGGGGTGGGGGGTGGGTCATTACCATAGCACACTGAACAGAAACATTTTTATAGGGGAGGGGGGAGGGGATCATTACTCCACTCCTGCAATCTCTCCACTGGTTGCCTGTGCCACAGAGAGTAAAGTACAAGATCAGTGCCCTCTGTTACAAATGTCTCCACAAAACAACACCCTCATATCTCTGTGAATGTCTTCACCTGTACACTCCTTCTCGTTCCCTCCGCTCTGCTGCAGATACCCAGGGCTTACAATTACCTAGATTCAACCAATCCACTGTTGGCCGTCGCTCTTTCTCTATTTCTGGTCCATCAATCTGGAATGACCTCCCTCTCTTCCCTTCGTGAAAAGCCTACTTACAACAGCTTTAAATCCAGCCTCAAAACATACCTATTTCAAACTTAAGGGTTTTTCCTCTTGTTTTTATCTCTATCTGACCCCTGCTTTAAAGCCAAAATTCCCATCCACCTGCTGAAATTTTACAACCTGTGGTTTGTTGTGTGTGTGTGTGTGTGTGTGTGTGTGTGTGTGTGTGTGTGTGTGTGTGTGTGTGTTGTTTTGTGTGTGTACATTTGGATTTGTTAGAATATTGTTAAACATTGTTGGTTGCTTGTGTAGGTGTGGATTGATGGAAGCCCTCTGATCTGTAATTGCAAGGCTCTGATTTGTAATTGCAAGATATCTTTATCATTAGCCATTACACCCCGCGGTGTGTAGGGAAGCAACAAAGCGCTTCCACTCCTGCCTATTTGGGCCAACCTAGTCACTGATCCCCAAGAATGCTGCATGGCCTCATCTCACTTTCTACAGTTTTTCACGTTGTTTTGGTCTTCCCTTTTTTTTCCTTCCTTCTGGGGTCCAGTGCAATGCTGTTCTTGCGATTGACTGTGGGTTTTTTCGGGGATGTGCCCAAACCCTTCCACCGTTTCTGGTGAGATGGTTCCCATGTCTTTTCTGCATCTCCGTAGAGGTCTTCATTGGAGATCTTTCTGGCCAAAAGTCGGAGTTTTTGCGGGATTGCAAGATTTAGCGCTCTATAAATTCCCTATATGATTATTATCATTTATCTTTTTTCATTATTTTTTTTTCTTCTTTTTCTTTTCTTCTTTCTTTTGTTGTTGTTGTTGTTGTTTTGTTGTGTTTATTTTTATTTTATATGGTTGAACATAGACATTGAAAAAAAACAGTTTTGGTGGGGGGGGGGGGGGGGGGCATTACCATAGCACATTGAACAAAACAGTTTTAGGGGGGGGGAAATTACCTAGCACTTGAAAAGAAAAAAGTTTTTTAAAGGGGTGGGGGGGTGGGGGTTAATTACATAGAACATTGAACAAAACAGTTTTAGAGGGGTGGGTGGGGGGTGGGGGGGTATTACCATAGCACTTTTAAAGAAAAAGTTTTAGAGGGGAAGGGGGGAGGGGACATTATCCCCTCCCGCAAACTCTCCACTGGTTGTTGTGCCCAGGGTAAATACAAGATCAGTACCCTCGTTAAAAGCTCCACAAAACAGCCCCTCATATCTCTGTGAAAGTCCTCACCTGTACACTCCTTCTTGTTCCCCCCGTTGCTGAGATACCCGGGCTTACGATTTCCCAGATTAACCAATCCCCGTTGGCCCCTCGCTCTTTCTTATTTGGTCCCTCAATCTGGGGAAAGCCTCCTCCTTCCCCTTCGTGAAAAGCCTACTTACACAGCTTTAAAACCCCCTCAAAAAAATACCCCCTTTCAATTAAGATTTCCCCCCCCTTGTTTCATCTCATATTGACCCTGCCTTTAAAAACAAAATCCCCTCACCCTGCTGAAAAAGTACAACCTTTGGGGTGTGTGTGTGTGTGTGTGTGTGGTGTGTGTGGTGTTTTTTTTTGTGTGTGTGTGTTGTGTGTGTGTGCATGTGTGTGTAATTTGATTTGTTAGAATATTGTTAAACATTGTTGGTTGTTGGTAGATGTGGATTGAAGGGGGAAACCCCCGATTTGAAATTGAAGCGCTCTGATTTTTAATTGCAAGATTAGGGGGTCTATAAATTCCTTATTCTTCTTTTCTTCTTTTTCTTCTTTTTTCTTTTCTTCTTTACTTCTCTTCTTCTTTTTCTTCTTCTTTTCTTCTTCTTTTCTTTTTTCTTCTTTTCTTCTTCTTCTTCTTCTTTTTCTTCTTCTTTTTTTTTTATTAATATTATTATTTAAAAATAGACATTGACCAGAAACGTTTTTTGGGGGGGGGGGGTAATTAATGCACATTTAACAGAAACAGTTTTGAGGGGGTGGGGGAGGGGGTTAATTTCCCTAGACATTTTAAAAGAAAAAATTTTAGAGGGGAGGGGGGGGGGGGGTATTAACTGCAATTGAAAAGAAAAGTTTTAGAGGGGGGGGGGGGGGGGGTCTTAAAATAGAACATTGAACAGAAACAGTTTTAGAGGGGAGGGGGGGGTCATTAACATAGCACCTGAACAGAAACAGTTTTAGAGGGGTGGGGTGGGTGTGGGGGGGGGGGGGGGGTCATTACCATAGCACATGAACAGAAACAGTGTTAGAGGGAATGGGGGGGGGGGTTAATTAACATAGCACATTGAACAGAAACAGTTTTAGAGGGGTTGGGGTGGGGGTGGGGGGGTGGGTCATTACCATAGCACACTGAACAGAAACATTTTTATAGGGGAGGGGGGAGGGGATCATTACTCCACTCCTGCAATCTCTCCACTGGTTGCCTGTGCCACAGAGAGTAAAGTACAAGATCAGTGCCCTCTGTTACAAATGTCTCACAAAACAACACCCTCATATCTCTGTGAATGTCTTCACTGTACACTCCTTCTCGTTCCCTCCGCTCTGCTGCAGATACCCAGGGCTTACAATTACCTAGATTCAACCAATCCACTGTTGGCCGTCGCTCTTTCTCTATTTCTGGTCCATCAATCTGGAATGACCTCCCTCTCTTCCCTTCGTGAAAAGCCTACTTACAACAGCTTTAAATCCAGCCTCAAAACATACCTATTTCAAACTTAAGATTTTTCCCTCTTGTTTCATCTCATATCTGACCCTGCCTTTAAAAGCCAAAATTCCATCACCCTGCTGAAATGTACAACCTGTTGTGTGTGTGTGTGTGTGTGTGTGTGTGTGTGTGTGTGTGTGTGTGTGTGTGTGTGTGTGTGCATGTGTGTGTACATTTGGATTTGTTAGAATATTGTTAAACATTGTTGGTTGCTTGTGTAGGTGTGGATTGAATGGAAGCCCTCTGATCTGTAATTGCAAGCGCTCTGATTTGTAATTGCAAGATATCATCATCATTAGCCATTACACCCAGCGGTGTGTAGGGAAGCAACAAAGCGCTTCCACTCCTGCCTATTCTGGGCCAACCTAGTCACTGATCCCCAAGAATGCTGCATGGCCTTCATCTCACTTTCTACAGTTCTTCTCCACGTTGCTTTTGGTCTTCCTTTCTTTCTCCTTCCTTCTGGGGTCCAGTGCAATGCTGTTCTTGCGATTGACTGTGGGTCTCTTCGGAGGATGTGCCCAATCCACTTCACCGTCTTCTGGGATGATGGTTCCCTGTCCTTTTCCCATCTGTTGGGGCTTTATTGGAGATCTTCTTGGCCAAAGATCCGGGAAATTTTTCCAGGCATTTTAAGATATAGCGCTTTAAATTCCATATGTTATTATATTTATTATCATTATATTCTTCTTCTTCTTCTTTTTTCTTTTTTTTTGTTGTTGTTTTTTTGTTGTTGTTGTTTTATTATTTTATTATATTAAACTGCCCTTAAAAAAAAATTTAGAGTGGGGGGGGGGGGGGGGGGGTTTTTCCCTAGCCATTTAAAAAAAAAAAAGTTTTGGGGGGGGTCATTACCAAGCAATTGAACAAAAAAATTTTAGGGGGGGGGGGGTGGGGGTTATTAACATAGAAAATTAACAAAAATTTAAGGGGGGGGGGGGGGGGGATGGGGGGGATTCCCTTTAAAGTTGGGCAAAATTTTAAGGGGGGGGGAGGGGGCTTCCCATCCCGCAACTTTTTCTTGGGGGTAAATACAAGCAGCCCCCTTTTAAGCTGTTTTTTTGGGTCTACTTTTCACTTCCCGTTTTTGGGTGGGTTCTTACCTAGATTAACCCCCCATTTGGGGGGTTTTTTTTTTGGGGGGCCTCCCTTCCCCCTTTGAAAACCCTTTAAAAAGAAACCAGCCCAAAAAACCCCTTTAAAATTGTTTTTTTTTCATTCCCTAGACCCCAAAAAAAACCCCCTTTTTGTTACAAACCTTGGGTTTTGTGGGGTTTTTGGGGGGGGGGTTTTGGGTTTTTTGGGGGTTTTGGGGGGAGGGGTTTTATTTATTTTTTTTAAAATTTTAAAAAAGTTTTGGGAAGGGGGGGTCTATTTTTTAAAAACGCCCGTTTTAATTGGGGGGGGTTATAAACCCTAACTTTTTCCCCTTTTTTTTTTTTTTTTTATTTTTCCCCTTTTCCCTTTTCCCCTTTTTTTTTTTTTTTTTTTTTTCCCTTTTCCCCTTTTCCAAAATTTTAAAATTTTTAAAAAACATTACCAGCGTTTAAGGGGGGGGGGGATAATTTAAACAAAAAAAAAATTTTTGGGGGGGGGGAGGGGGGAATTCCTCACTTTAAAAAACTTTTTTGGGGGGGGGGGGGGGTCATTAAAATAGCACATGAACAGAAACAGTTTTTAGAGGGGGGGGGTGGGGTCATTAACTAGAACATTGAACAGAAACTGTTTTAGAGGGGAGGGTGGGGGTCATTAAATAGCACACTGAACAGAACAGTTTTAGAGGGGTGGGGGAGGGTGTGGGGGGGGGGGGGGGGGTCATTACCATAGCACATTGAAACAGAAACAGTTAGAGGGAATGGGGGGGGGGGATAATTAACATTGCACATTGTAATACAGATACAGTTTTAGAGGGGTGGGGGTGGGGGTGGGGGGTGGTTCAGTACCATAGCACACTGTTGACAGAAACATTTTTATAGGGGAGGGGGAGGGGATCATTACTCCCACTCCTGCATTCTCTCCACTGGTTGCTGTGCCACAGAGAGTAAAGTACATGATCAGTGCCCTCTGTTACTAATTGTCTCCACAAAAAACAACTTACCTCAATCTCTGTGTTGTCTTCACTCTGTACACTCCTTCTCGTTCCATCCGCTTGCTGGGCAGTTACCCAGGGGCTTCACAATTACTAGATTCAACCAATCACTGTTTGGCCGTCGCTCTTTCTTATTTCTGGTCCATCAATCTGGAAGGACCTCCCTCTCATTCTCCTTCGTGTATAAAGCCTCTTACAACTGCATTTAAATCCAGCCTCAAAACATACTATTTCAATTAAGATTTTTCCATCTTGTTTTCATCTCATTATCTGACTTGCCTTTAAAAGCAAATTCCATCACCTGCTTGAATGTACAACCTGCTTGTGTGTGTGTGTGTGGTGTGTGTGTGTGTGTGTGTGTGTGTGGTGTGTGTGTGTGTGTGCATGTGTGTGTACAATTTGGAATTTGTTTAGAATATTGTTAAACTTGTTGGTTTGCTTGTGTAGGGACTGTGATTGATGGAAGCCTACTGATCTGTAATTGCAACGCGCTCTGATTTGTTATTGCAAGATATCATCATCATTAGCCATTACACCCAGCGGTGTGTTAGGGAAGCAACAAGCGCTTCCACTCCTGCCTATTTGGGCAAACCTAGTCACTGATCCCCAAGAATGCTGCATGGCCTTCATCTCACTCTTCTACAGGTCATCTCCACGTTGCTTTTGGTCTTCCTTTCTTTCTCCTTCCTTTGGGACCAGTGCAATGCTGTTCTTTGCGATTGACTGTGGGTCCCTACTTCTCGGAGGATGATGCCCAATCACTTCACACCGTTTCTGGTGATGTGGTTCCCTTGTCTTCTTGCCTGCATCTCCGTAGTGGTTTCATTGGAGATCTTCTCCTGGCCAAAGATCCGGAGAATTCTTCGCAGGCATTGCAAGGATTATAGCGCTCTATAAATTCCATTATATGATTATTATCATTATCATTATCATTAATCATTTCTTTCTTCTTATTCTTTCTTCTTTCTTCTTGTTCTTCTTGTTGTTGTTGTTGTTGTTGTTGTTGTTGTTGTTTTGTTTTTATTATTATTATTATGATGAATGGAACTTAGCACATTGAACAAAAACAGTTTTAGAGTTGGGGGGGGGGGGTCATTACCATAGCACCAATTGAAACTGAAACAGTTTTAGAGGGGGAGGGATCATTTACCATAGCACATTGTACAGATACAGTTTTAGTGGGGGGGGTTAGGGTTCATTACCATAGCACATTGAACAAACAGTTTAAGAGGGGTGGGGGTCATTACCATAGCACATTGGAACAGAAACAGTTTTCTTTGAGGGGGGGGGGGGATGATCATTAACATAGCACATTGAACAGAGGGGGGAGGGGGGTCATTAACATAGCACAATTGAACAGAAACAGTTTAGAGGGTGGTGGGGGCGGGTCATTTAACATAGCACATGAACAGAATAAACTGTTTTAGAGGGTCCCCTCCATTTGTGTGTGTGTGTGTGTGTGTGGTGGGGGGGGGGGGGGTGTCATTAACATAGCAATTAAACAGAGGCAGTTTTAAGAGGGGGGGGGTGGGGGGGGGGGGGGTCATTTACAATAAGCACATAGAACAGAAAACAGGTTTTAGAGAGGGTTGGGTGGTGGGTGGGGGGGGGGGGGGGTCATTACCATAGCACATTGAACAGAAACAGTTTTTAGAGGGGGGGGATCATTACCATAGCACATTGAAGAGAAACAGTTTTAGGAGGGGGTTGGTGGTGGGGGCGTGGGGGGGTCATTACCATAGCACATTGCAACAGAAACAGTTTAGAGGGGGGTAGGGGTGGGGGTCATTTCCATAGCACATTGAACAGAATCAGTTTTAGAGTGGGGAGGTTGGGATATTACCATAGAATGTAACAGAAACAGTTTTAGAGGGGATGGGGGGTATTAACATTTGCACACTGAACAGAAAAACGTTTTAGAGGGGAAGGGGGGGGGGGGGGTCATTAAACATAGCACACTTGAAAACAGAAACAGTTTTAGAGTGGGTTGGGGGGGGGGGAGGTGTCATTTAACATAGCACATTGACAGAAAACTGTTTTAGATGGGGTGGGGGGTGGGGGTTAATTAAAATAAGCACTTGAACAGAAACAGTTTTAGTGGGGTGGGGTGGGGGTGGGGGGTTTATTACCATGAGCACACTTGAAAGAAAAAGTTTTGAGGGGAGGGGGGGGAGGGATCATTTTCTCCACTCATGCTATCTCTCACTGGTTGTTGTGCCACAGAGAGTAAAGTACCAAGTCAGTACCCTCTGTTACAAATGTCTCCACAAAACAGCACGCTCAGATCTTCTGTGAATGTTCCTCACATGTACACTCCTTTTGTTCCCTCCGCTCTGCTGCAGATACCCAGGGCTTATCGATTACCTAGATGCCACCAATCCACTGTTGGCCGACGCTCTTTCTCTATTTCTGGTCCAGCAATCTGAATGACCTCCCTCTCTTCCTTCGTGAAAAAGGTCCTACTTACAACAGCTTTAAATCCAGCTCAAAATCATACCTATTCAAACCTAAGATTTTTTTCCCTCTTGTTTCATCTCATATCTGACCTGCCTTTTTTTTAAAAGCCAAAAATTCCCATCACCCTGCTGAAATGTACAACTGGTGTGTGTGTGTGTGTGTGTTTGTCTGTGTGTTGTGTGTGTGTGTTGTGTGTGTGTGCATGGGTGTGTAATTTGGATTTGTTAGAATATTGTTAAAATTGTTGGTGCTTGTGTAGGTGTGGATTTGAATTTATGGAAGCCCATCTGATGGTAATTGCAAGCGCTCTGATTTGTATTGCAAGATTATGCGCTCTGAGAATTTCCATATATTAAGTATTATTATCATTATCTTATCATTATTATTTTATTATTATTATGAACATAGCACAATTGAACAAAAACAGTTTTAGAGTGGGGGGGAGGGATCATTACATAGCACATTGAACCGAATCAGTTTTAGTGGGGGGGCGTGGGGGAGGTGGTGGGTTTCATTACCATAGCAACATAGAAAAAAGTTTTAGGAGGGTTGGGGGTCTTTACCATGCACATTGAACAGAAAAGTTTTAGAGGGGGGGGGGGGGGGGGGGAATCATTAACATAGACATTGAACAGAGGGGGGGGGGGGGAGGGGGAGTCTTTAATATAGCACATTGAACAGAAACGTTTTAGAGGGGGGTGGGGGCTCAATTACCATAGCACATATTGAACTTAGAAACAGGTTTTAGACGGGGGGAGGGATTCATTAACATTAGCACAATTGGTTAGAAACAGTTTTAGTGGAGGGGGAGGCGGGCGGGGGGGGGGGGGGGGGCAGTTGATTAACATAGCACATTCAACAGAAACAGTTTTAGAGGGGCTTTATGTTGTGTGTGTGTGTGTCTTGGGTGTGTGTTGTGGGGGGGGGGGGGAGGGGTCATTAACCATAGCAATTGAACAGAAAGCAGTTTTAGAGGGGGGGGGGGGTCATTACCACTGCACATTGAACAGAAACTGTTTTAGAGGGGGGGGGGTTGGGGGGTGTGTGGTTAATTCTACTTGAGCACATTGAACTGAAAAACAGTTTTTGTGAGGGTGGGGGGGGTGTGGTACTCCGCAGTGCGTACTTTTTCTTTATGAGGGGGCGGTCAGTCTGCGCTCTGCTCCATGTTACTGTCTGTTTGCGCTGCGGGGGGCTATTTTTCTGTCTCATAGCTCTGTCATTAATTTTTCTTCTGTTATTGTTTTTTCCTGCATTCATTCTTGTTTCTCTTCTCTTCATTTTTTTCTTCTTGTCTCATTTCTTCTTTTTGTTCTTCATCATCTCATTCTATTCTCATTCATTCATTTCATCTCATTTCATTTCATTTTCTCTCATTTCTTTTCTATTTGGGTACCATCATGTGTCATTTCTATTTTGATGTCATTTCAATTCCATTATCATCATCTTCATTTTCATTCTTTTCATTCATCAAGTTCATTATTTTTCATTTCTTTAATCATTTCTTTTTCTTCAACATTCTTTGTCTCGTATTCATTTCTTTTTCTATCATTTCATGCTCTCATTTTTCTTCCATTCATTCATACATTCATTAACATGTGCTACATTGACAGAAACTGTTTTAGGGTGTGGGGGATCATTACATAGCACATTGAACAGAAACAGTTTTTTAAAGGGCGGGGGGGTGGGTCATTAATATAGCACTTTGCACAGATACAGTTTTAGAGGGGCGGGAGATCATTACCATAGCACATTGATTAGAAAACAGTTTTAAGACCGGGTGGGGGAGGGTCATTACCATAGCACATTGAACAGAAACAGTTTTAGAGGATGGGGTGGAGGGGGGGGGGGGTCTATACAATAGGTACATTGAACAGAAAACTGTTTGTAGAGGGGGGGGGGGGAGGGATCATTGCCATAGCTCATTGAACAGGAAAAACAGTTTAGTGTGGTGGTGGGGGTGGGGGGGTGGTTGTGTGGGGGGGGGAAGTTAATTAACATAGCACATTGGACAGAAAAGTTTTAGAGGGTGTGTGTGGGGGTGGGGGTGGGGGGGTGGGAGTCATTTCCATAGCTATTGTACTGAAAAAGCAGTTTTGTCCTCTCTCTATCCCGGCAGTTCTGTATCCAGTTTTATTGTCCCAGTTTCAGACAGTTGTTTTCTCCCACCCCCAGTCCAGTTGCCCACAGTTTGCTAGTTTTTGAGGTGGGGGGGGGTGGTCTTTAATATTAGGCACAATTGAACAGAAACAGTTTTAGAGAGGGTGGGGGGTGGGGGGGGGGGTGTCTTTACCATCTGCACATTGACAGAAAACAGTATTAGAGGGGGTGGGGGGGGGGTCATTAATATAGCACATTTTGAACAGAAACGTTTTAGATAGGGTGGGGGGGTGTGGGGGGGGGGGGTCTTACCATAGTAGCCACATTGAACAGGAAGCAGTTTTAGAGGGGGTTGGGGGGGGGTCATTTATATTGCACATTGAACTGAAACAGTTTTAGAGGGGACTGGGGGTCATTTACATTGCACATTGAACAGAAGAAACAGTTTATAGAGGGGTGTGGGGGTGGTGGTTATTTACCATAGGCACATTGAAACAGGAAACTGTTTTAGAGGATAGTTGGGGGGTGGGGGTGTTTTGGAGTTGGTGGGGGGTCATTACCATAGCACATTGAACAGAAACTGTTTTAGAGGCGGGGGGGGTCATTACATAGCAATTTCACAGTAACAGTTTTAGAGGGGGTGGGGATTCATTACCATATCTCATTGTTTAGAAAAGTCTTTAGAGGGGGTGGGGTTATGTGGTCTTTACTATAGAACATTGGAACAGAAACAGTTTTAGAGGGAAGGGGGTGGAGGGTGATCATTACTCCTACTCTGCATCTCTCCCATGGTTGCCTGTGCCACAGGAGTAAAGTACAAAGATCAGTACCCTTGTTACAAATGTCTCACAAACAGCACCCTCATTTCTCTGTGAATGTCTTCACTGTACACTCCTTCTCGTTCCCTCCGCTCTGCGGCAGTACACCAGGGCTTACGTTTACCTAGATTTAAACCAATCCACTGTTGGCCCACGCTCTTTCTCTGATTTCTGGTCCATCAATCTGGAATGACCTCCCTCTCTTCTTCGTGAAAAGCCTACTTTCAATAGCTCTTAAATCCAGCTCAAAACATACATATTCAAACTTAAGATTTTCCCCTCTTGTTTTCATCTCATATCTGACCCTGCCTTTTAAATCCCAAATCCATCACCCTGGCTGAAATGTACAACTGTTGTGTGTGTGTGGTGTGTTGTGTGTGTGAGTGTGTGTGTGTGTTAGTGTGATGTGTGTGTACATTTGGATTTGTTAGAATATTGTATACATTGTTGGTTGCTTGTGTTGGTGGGATTGAATGGAGCCCTCTGATTTGTATTTGCAAGCGCTCTGGATTTGTAATGTAAGATTTAGCCCTCGATAAATTCCATATATTATTATTATTATTATCATTATCTTTATCATTCTTCTTCTTCTTCTTCTTCTTCTTGTTTATTCGTCTTCTTGTTATTTATTATTATTATGGAACATTGACATTGAACAAAAAAAACAGTTTTAGGGGGGAGTGGGGGGTGGGGGGGGGGGGATCATTAACATAGCAAATTGACAGAACATGTTTTTAGGAGGGGGGGGGGGGGATCATTACCATAGGCACATTGAACAGAAACAGTTTTAGAGGGGGGGGGGGTGGATTGGGAATCATTTACATAGGCACATGAACAGAAACAGGTTTAGAGGGGGGGGGTGGGGGTGGGGGGAATCATTAACATAGCATATTGAACAGAGGGGGGGAGGGGGGGTCAATTAAACATGCACATTGAACACGAAACAGTTTTAGAGGGCAGTGGGTGGGGTGGTTTGGGGTGGTGGTGGTGGGGGGCAGTTAATTAACATAGCCATTGAACAGAAAACAGTTTTAGAGGGTGTGTGTGTGTGTGTGTGGGGGGGGGGGATCCCTTACCATAGCAATTGAACAGAAGAAGCAGTTTTTGAGGGGGGGGCGGGTCAATTAAAAAGCACATTGAACAGAACAGTTTTAGAGGGTGTGTGTGTTGTGTGTGTGTGGGGGGGGGGGGGTCATTACCATAGCAAATTGTACAGAAGCAGTTTTAGAGGGGGGGGGGGGTCATTTACCTAGCTCATTGAACAGAAAAACAGTTTTAGAGGGGGTGGGGGGTGGTGGTTATCAACATAGCACATTGTACAGATTCAGTTTTAGTGAGGGTGGGGGGTGGGGGGGTGGGAGGGGTCTTACCATTGCACATTGAACGAAACAGTTTTAGTAGGGGTGGGGGGTCATTTACCATAGCACATTGAACAGAAAAACTTTTTAAGAGGGTGGGTGGGGGTGGGGGGTCATTAACATAGCACATTGAACAGAATCGGTTTCGAGCGGGGAGGGGGGGATGGGGTCATTCACCATAGCACAATAAACAGAACCAGTTTTAGAGAGGGGGGGTAGGGGGGGAAATCATTAACATGCTCATTGAAACGAGTAGGGGGAGGGGGAGTCTTTAACAAGCATATTGAACAGAGAGGGGGGTCATTAACATAGGCACTTTGAACAGAGGGGGGGGTGGGCCGGTAATTAACATAGCACATTGAACAGAGGGGGGGGGGGCGTGGGGTCTTTAACATTGCACATTGAACAGGGGGGGGGGTCATTAACATAGCACATTGAACAGGGGGGGGGGGGGCGTGGTGGTCATTAACTTGCACATTGAACAGGGGGGGGGGTCATTAACATTGCACATTGTACAGGGGGAGGGGAGGGTGGTCATTAACTAGCACATGAACAGAGGGGATGGGGGGTCATTAACATAGCACATTGTAACAGAGGGATGGGGGGGTCCATTAACATAGCACATTGAACGAGGGGGGGGGGGGGGCGGGGGTCATTAACCATTGCACATTGAACAGACGGGGTGGGGGGGTTCATTAACTTAGCACATTGAACAGAGGGGGGGGGGGAGGCGGGGCGTCATTTAATAGCAAATTGAACTTGAGGGGTGGGTGGGGGTCATTTAAACATAGACACTTGTGAACAGAGGGGGGGGGGGGGGCGGGGGTCTTTTAATCATAGCACTAGAAACACATTCCTTTTCCATGTGACGTCCATGCCTCAGTTCAGTGCTCTTTCCTCTGTCTGTCTGTCTGTCTGTCTGTCTGTCTGTCTGTCTGTCTCTCTCTCTCTGTGACCTGGGGCACATGGTATAATCATTTTAAGGTAATCTGGAAATTGTGTGCCGGTGGAAATGGACGACAAAATTTACAAAATTGCATGATTACGTGGACTGGATGAAAAAAAAGCACAATGGTGCTTATTCCATATCCTCGAAATAAAAGAATAAAAACTCTCTCTCTCTCTCTCTCTCTCTCTCTCTCTCTCTCTCTCTCTCTCTCTCTCTCTCTCTCTCTCTCTCTCTCTCTCTTCTCTCTCTTTCATGACATATAATTTGAATGAGTAATCAAAATAAGTGTTGAAGGCCATCTGTACTGTTTTGAGAATTATATATTTAGTACCATCTCTGCAACACACACACACACACACACACACACACACACACCCCACACACACACACACAACACACACACACACACACACACACACACACACACACACACACACACACTACCACACACAATGACTGTATAGGTTTAGATTTCTTCTTTTGTCTTGTTTTTGTTTTTATTGAGTGATTTGGGTATTGAGTTATTCATTATCATGAATATGATTGAAGGTATATCAAATGAGTGTTGATGGTGATCGTGTATGTTTTGGATTTATATTTGGATATATCTTTGAATATAACACACAACACACTCTTGTCATCTGTCTCTGTCTCTGCTCTGTATTTGGCTAGACTTATGCAATTAATCAATTCCTCTCTCTTCTCTCTCTCTCTCTCTCTCTCACTCTGCTCTCTTCTTCTCTCTCTCTCTCTCTCTCTTCTCTCTCTCTCTCTCTCTCTCTCTCTCTCTCTCTCTCTCTCTCTCTCTCTCTCTTCTATTGTTGTTGTGTATTCTAATAAAGGGCATATTCATACTTTCGATTTTCAATATTATTTTGGACTTGTTGACTGTACTTGAGCTCCAGTGAATCTCCTATTTTAATATCTTATTATCACGTGTAACAACGTGTAACTATTCTACAATATGAAGGTGTTCAATTTTATGATCTATAAGTTTGGCTTACTCTCTCTCTCTCTCTCTCTCTCTCTCTCTCTCTCTCTCTCTCTCTCTCTCTCTCTCTCTCTCTCTCTCTCTCTCTCTGTTGTTATTGCTGTAGTTGTTACTTTGTTTTTTGTTGTTGATTTGTTTGGGTTTTTCGTTTGTTTGTTTTTTGTTTTGGTGTATGTATGTATGTATGTTGTATGTGTGTGTGTATGTGTGTGTAGTGTGTGTGTGTGTGTGTGTGTGTGTGTGTGTGTGTGTGTGTGTGTGTGTGTGTGTGTGTGTGTGAAGGGGGGAACGGTGCTGTTTTTTGTTTTTTGTTTTTTTTTGGGTTTGTTGTTGTTTTTTTAATGTTTTTTTTCTCTCATTTGTTTGTTTGTTGTTGTTTTTTCTTGTTTTTGTTTGTTTGTTTGGGAGGGTGTTTTTGTCTGCTTTTTCGGTTGTTTTGTTGTTGTTTGTTTGTTTGTTTGCTTGCTTTTTTTTTGGGGGGGGGGGGGGGTTCTGGGGTATATTTTGTCTTTTGCTCGTCTGGGGTTGTTTGTTTGTTTGTTTGTTTGTTTGTTTTTTCTTTTTCTCTCTTTTTCTTTAAAAAAAGTTTTTTCCCTTTTTGCTTCTTCTGCTTGAAAGTATGAGTACTGAGTGCATTTTTAAATGTGACCCAACGGGCGGGGACTGGATGTAAAAAAGCACATAAGTACTTATTCATTATCCTGGAAAAAAAGAATTTGTTTCTATTACTTACAATGTGTAGATGTTCTTTTTATGACTTTATTGGCTTTTCCCCCCTCTTTATTATGTGAGTGTATGGGTACTGCACTTATTTTATTATCATGACATTCAATTTGCATGAGTATATTAAAAAGTGTTTGTGTTGATCGTGTGCTATGTGAGTATTACATATTTAGTATTATCCCTGAAACATCCCCCCCCCACACACACACACACACACACACACACACACACACACACACACACACACACACACACACACACACACACACACACACACACACACACACACACACAACACACACACACACACTCACTTACTCACTCACCATATTCTCTCCCTCAATGACTTTTAGGTTTAGATTTCTTCTTGTTTTGTTTCTTGTTTTTATTGTGTGGATGTATGGGTATTAAATTTATTTCATTATCATGACATATAATTTGAAACGAGTATAATCTAAAATGAGTGTTGATGGAATCGCATACTGTTTTGGGAATTATATATTGGATATTATCTCTGAATACACACACACACACACACAACACACACACACACACACACACCACACACACACACACACACACACACACACACACACACACACACACTCTTACTCACCACACCCCACACACTTCACACACTACACACACAACCACATACAACACACACATAACAACAACACCACACACACTCTGTTCTCTTTCTCTCTCACTCACTTTTTCGTTGCTCTGTCTTATGTTTTAATGAGTGCTCTATTTCAGTTCTTAGATTGTGTAAGTATGTGTACATTTGACAATGTGGGATGTTTATCTTTATGACTTTTAGTTTGGTTGTGTTATTTTTCTTGCTTGTTGTTTTTTGTTTGTTGTTGTGTTGTGGTTTTTTGTTTTATCATTTTTGTGGTTTTTTTTTTCTTCTCTTTTGTTTTTGGTTTGTTTTGGTTAGGGTTTTTTTGGGGGGTGGGGGTGGGTATTTTTAGGGTTTTTTTTATTTGCTTGCTTTGGGGGGGGGGGGTGGTTGTTGGGTGTGGTGGGGGGGGGGGGCTGTTTTGAAGGGTTTTTCCCTTGTTTTTTTGTTGGCTGTATAGTATTGGGTTATTATTATTAGATGTTTCTAGCGGGCGGGGACTGGATGTAAAAGCATGTGTGTTATCATTATCCTCGTAGATTTTATTTTCGTTTGTCATTGTCATTGTCCTCTTCACCTTTTATGTTTGCTTATAGTTGGTGTTCTGGGGACTATTTATATTTCAATACTTGTTGTTGTCCTCTGTATTAAGTTTATGAGTTGCCTATTTCATTCTTTCTTATGTGTAACAGTTTGTACATTTGACTGTGTGTGTTTTCTTTATGATTTTAGTTTGGTTGTTTTCTTCTTGGTTTTGTTGGTTTTTTTTCTCTTTTCTTCTTTTCTTTTGTTGGTTTGGTTTGTCTTTTTTTGTTTGTTTGTTTGTTTTGGTTGTGGTTTTTTTGTGGTGGTGGTGGGGGTGGGTGGGGTGGTGGTGGGGGTGTTTTTAGGGTTTTCTTTTATTAGTGTTGCTTTTTTGGGGGGGGGGGGGGGCTGTTTTGAAAAGGGTTATTTCCCATGTTTCTACTGTCTTCTTTCTTCTTTCTTTCATCTGCCACTGGTGCCTTTCGGCGTCGCGGGGAGACACAGACGTCTGTCTGCAGCAAGGCGGGAGGCTTGATGTAGTGACAGGTCATGGGCTCCCAGGGTGTCAGCCAGGGAGTCGCTCCATCGTCTCCTTGGTCTACCTCTGGCTTTCCAGCCATTGTGTTTGGTGGTGTATGCCCGTAGGGCTGGTTGGTTGGGCGGCATTCTAGTGAGGTGACCAAACCACCTGATCCTTTGTTGTTCGATATGGTGGAGAATTGGTGTTAGTCCGACCATGTCTCTGATCACCTCATTCTTGATCTTGTCGCGTCTGGTCTTGTTGACAGCTTTTCTCAGGCAGCGCATTTCACATTTGACCAATTTTCTCTCTAAGGCTTTTGTTAGGGCCCATGTCTGACACTGGTATGTGAGTGTTGGAACAAAATGGCGTTGATGAGTTTTGCCTTGGTGCTCATTGGGATGCTGGAATGTTTTAGAAGGGGGGCGAGTTGGTAACTGACTGCGTTCGCTTTCTGGCATCTTGTTTCTATCTCTCTGTCCAATTTTCCATCTTCAGTGAAGAGGCTGCCAAGGTATTTAAATTCTTTGGTCTGTTTCAGCTGGATGCCTTTGATGTTGATGTCCAGCTTTCCTGGATTTCTGCTGACAGACATAACTTCTGTTTTGGTGATACTGATCTTCATGTCATACCTCTCGCAGCTTGTGTTGAGTTGGTCTGTGTGTTCTTGAAGAGCTGCTTTGTTCTGATTCATCAAGGACTGGTCGTCAGCAAATAATAGTTCGTTCAGGGCCTCAAGATCTGGGTTGGATTCCTTTGTAATCTGGTCTATGTAGATCACGAAGAGAAGGGGAGAGAGTACGCAGCATTGCCTGACCCCTGATATAACCGGGAACCAGTCGGATGTTCCACTGGCTGTTCGGACTGCGCTCATACTGTTGGCATAGATTGCTCTGATGTTATCAAGCAACTGCCCCTTCACGTCGTACTGCTCCAGGATCTTCCAGAGCTTGTCTCTGTTGACTCGGTCGAAAGCTTTTTCTTGATCAACGAATACTGTATGCAGGTCTTGGTTGTATTCGATGGCTCTTTCACACAGCTGTCGGAGTGCGAAAATGGCATCTGTGCACCCTCTTCCTTTCCGAAAGCCAAACTGGGCATTGCTCAGTAGGTGTTCTGCTTTGGCTCTTGTGCGCTGTTCCAGAATCTTTGCATACATTTTCCCTACATGGCTGAGAAGTGAAATGCCTCTGTAGGTGCTGCAGTCTCTTTTGCTGCTCTTCTTCTTCCAAATTGGCACCGCTATTGCATTTTGCTTGTGCATTGGTACTTTCCTCTCTTCCCATGCTTTCTGGAAGATGATGGTAAGCCACTTAACTCCCGTTTCTCCGCATGCAAGGATGGCTTCAGTTGTTATGCCGTCATCTCCTGCCGCTTTGCCCTTTGGGCTGGTCTTAGTTGCTTTTCTTGTTTCAGCTTCAAGGATTTGGGGCTCTAACTGGTCTTTATAGCGTGGTGAGAACTGAGAGCTGGAAGCTTGTACTCCAGATGGGTTTAAAAGATCTTTAAAATGGTATTCCCATCGTTTCAGAATTTCCTCTTCTTTGTGCAGTGCCTCTCCATTTGCATCATTCACTACTGTTGTTGGATTGAATGGCTCATCTCTTACTCTCATCGTCTTCACAAGTTTCTACTGTGAGACTGTAAAAGTGTTGGGTTATTATCAAGATGTATCCCTACGGGCGGGGACTGGATGTAAAAAAGCACATGAGTGCTTATTCATTATCCTCGAAATAAAAGAATTTGTCATTGTCTCTCTCTCTCTCTCTCTCTCTCTCTCTCTCTCTCTCTCTCTCTCTCTCTCTCTCTCTCTCTCTCTCTCTCTCTCTTTCTCTCTCTCTCTCTTTCTCTGACCGGTGTCACATGGTTTCATCATTTTAAGGAAATCTGGAAGTGCAAAAGCGTGAGCACACATGCACCTGTGGTGTGTGTGTGTATTGTGTGTGTGTGTATGTGTGTGTGTGTGTGTGTGAGTGAGTGTGTGTGAGTGAGTGTGTGTGTGTGTGTGTGTGTGTGTGTGTGAGTGTGTGTGTGTGGTGTGTGAGTGTGTGGGGTGTGTTGAGTGTGTGTGTGTGTGTGTGAGTGTGTGTGTGTGTGTGTGTGGTGTGTGTGTGTGTGAGTGTGTGAGTGTGGTGTGTGTGTGTGTGTGAGTGTGTGTGTGTGTGGTGTGTGTGTGAGAGTGTGTGTGTGTGAGTGTGTGTGTGTGTGTGTGTGGTGTGTGTGTGTTGTGTGAGTGTGTGTGTGTGTGTGTGAGTGTGTGTGTGTGTGTGTGTTTGTGTGTGTGTGTGTGTGTGTGGTGTGTGTGTGTGTGAGTGTGTGTGTGTGTGTGGTGTGTGTGTGTGTGTGTGTGTGTGTGTGTGTGTGTGTGTGTGTGTGGTGTTTGTGTGTGTGTGGTGTGTGTGTG
>CM054163.1:5009776-5019776 GCA_028751875.1 Rapana venosa
CTCCCCCCCCCCACCACCACCACTCCTACTACCTACCACCACACAACACAACGCCTTGGCCAAAACAAGACAACTAGCTTTTCTTGATCGATCTCTGATCGTTCAATTTCTGATATTGTCATGCCTTCACCATCCCTATAGCACAACATTGTCGGTGTTTGCTCACTTTCTTGCTTTCGTTGAGGATCACAAAAGTAATTCAACAAACAGCTCTGTTCCTACTGACCACACAGATTGGTTCATTCCTAACAAGATTCAAGATTCAAGATTTTATTTCAAGAAAAAACCCCAAGGGGTACATGAAATTTAACAAAATCACAACTTGCGGATGTGGGCGTGTGAAAAATACTCACACACAAATTCGCTCCAAAATGAAAGAGAACAAACCATGGACATGAAAAGTGAAAAAGCATTCACAACACAGGAAAGGCATAGCAACCTAACATGCCTGAATACATTTCCTGTAACCAACTGCACTCTCTCTCTCTCTCTCTCTCTCTCCATGTAATATGGCCTAAGGCTGAGATACATTAAATTTGTGAGTTCTGAGCTCTCTCTCTCTCTCTCTCTCTCTCCCAGCACACCACGCCCAACGCAAAGGCATCAACAAGCACAAGCACACACACACACACACACGCAGGCGTGGAACATCAACACGCCAAGAAACCCGCCAAGAAACCCGCTACCCCCGGTCACACACACACTCGTGCACCCACGCACGCAGGAAGCATTTCAAACTATGTGGCACACTTTCACACAAATGCGGGGACACACACACACACATATACACACGCACGTGGGGGTGCTAGTGTGCTCACACACAATGACATGGCCATTCAAGTCTATACTAACAAAGGAAATTAACTTAACCCTAACATGTAATAAAATACACTGGTGTCATCTAAAGAGATGCGACAAATCAATAGGTTTTCATTATTTCTTTGAGGAATTTTATAACTTTAATAAGCAAGGATTTATTTGTGGAACTAAACAATTCATGGAACTTCATAACATTTGGGTTTGCTCTATAGTATCTTGGGATAAATTTGTTTCTTAGCTGCACAAAGAAATGACATTTGAATAGATAATGGAACTCATCACCTAGCTCGTTTTCACCACATTTATCACAGACTCTCTCTGCTCTAGGAACATTTCTTATTCTGCCAATTTGGATGGGCAGTCTGTGATTTAACGTTCACGACAGGGGATATAGAGGTTCAGTCTCCACTCAGTGGTTGGGCTTACTTTTGTTCTTGTGTGGAGATGTAGAAGTTAACCCAGGACCAACTCCTACAACTGATTTAAAAATTGTGCACATAAATGCAAGAAGTATTAGAAATAAGATTCATCTGATACAATCAGAATACAACAATATTGATATAATTACAGTATCTGAAACGTGGCTTTCTGAAACGGACCACGACAGTTCAATTCACCTGACCAACTTTCATCCACCAGTCAGGTGTGACAGATGGCATGACCCACATGGTGGAGTAGCTATTTATGTTAGAAATAATTTGTATTGTAAAGCTCGGCCTGATTTGCACGTCAGCGACTTGGAAGCCGTGTGGATTGAAACAAAACTAGATCAGACGGGTATAATAATCGATCTTTCTATCGTCCACCTAACTCGACTTTTGTTTTCTGGAATCAAATAGAAAAGAGCTTTGACAATGTTAAAACACTTTATCAAATTTTTATTTTGGGGTTTTAACAAAAATATCCTAGATACACTCCCCCTTTTAGTTGATTCAAAAATCGTTTCAGTTTCAAAAAATTAAAATGAACCTACCGGAAAACGATTAACACATTTTGTTTATTGATCATTACACAGAGTCCGAAACCCTAGTACACTCAGTTGAAGTTTTACAGCTTCTGTAGGCCCACGTGTTCCTTGCGCCACTGTCAGAATACATTACAAAGAACAGCCTTTAAAGTTTAATATTTAAAAACAAACTAGATAAAAAAAATTTTTGTAATTGTTTTTTGGAAGTGAAGTGGGACGAAGTTATTTATGCTGAAACTCTAGAGGAAAGTGCTGAGTGTTTTCAAGGTTTCATGGAAAAGCTAAATTATTATGCCAGTTAAAAATGTTATGTTCGCCCGAATGATGTACCGGATGACAGATGAGATTAGAATGTTAATTCCCGAACGCAAGGTTATTCAAGAACTGCTAAATAAACTAACCACTGAAAAATGGTTCGTTTCCCCCAGTTTGGGAAATTGTGAATTCTGTAAAAGAAAAAAGACAGCTGAATACCCCCAAAAAAAATAGAAAGAAAGGTTTTCCAACCCCTAGTTTGGAAAAAAGGAATGTGGAAGTAGTTAAAACTGTTTTTGAAAAAAAAAGGAATAGATCCCAACAAAATCCCCTATTTTGTATAACGCCCCGTGTTTATTCAAGTAGAGTAAGGCAAATATTTTCAATAGTTTTTTCTTTTCCCAGTCTATTGGAAAATGATGACGTGCCCCCCCAAATTTTCCCTTTTTTTAAAAAGGAAATAAACGAATTTTGTGTCAGCTGAAGTGAAAATGTCTTTCTTAATGGTAGAAAAAAGGGGTGGGATTAGTTTAGTTCCAATAAATTTAAAAATCATCCTACCATCTATTAAAAATCGTTTAATCTTTTAATAGGCCCAAAAACGTGTGGCCCCAAAAACTTTGGAAAACGTTGTAAACCTATTATAAAAAAGCATCAAAAAACTATGAAAAATTAGCAATTTCATTGTTAAGTTCTTTGGGAAGGTTTTTAAAAAAAGTTTCACTCAAAAGTGTATCATTTCCCTTCTTTAAACCCACTTTTTTTTCCCTTCAATAGGTTTTTACTTGGAGACCCTGTGAACAGTTATTTTGATATTAAAGTTTTGTTCCTTTTTGATTGTGGAATTCAACACAAGCAGTGTATTTTGTTTCAAAAGTGTTCGACTGTGTCGGGCCAAAAAGGGGTTTTACAAAAGATGAAGTTGGTATAGTAGTAAGTTATTAGAGGGTTTACTGACTATCTTTAAACGACCAAGAGTGTTAAAAAAGGTAATAAATCAGATTTTAAAACAAAAAGGGCCCGGTTTTCCCTCAGGGCAGTCTTGGCCCCCTTTTTATTTTAATTTTTTAAAAATGATTTGTGAACAATATAAAATTGATATAAGATTTTCGCTGATGTATAGCATGTTTTAGCAGTAAAAGATAAAACATTCGCCCCGAAAATTTAAATTCCGATTTGAAAAAATAAATTTTGGGGCCCAAGTGCTGGAAAAGTTAGTTTTAAGAGAAAAAAAAATTTTAAAATTTTTTGCAAAAATAACATTCCTCCACTTATTTGATTCAAATTGCTTCAAAATAAAATGTCCCAAAATTAGGTATTTTCTTCAGGAAAATTTGCAATGGTGGAATAAAAAACATATAAATAGTAACTTTTTGGTTTGTCCCCTCAAAAGCTTAAAAAAAAAAATTAGTAAAAACACTTAAAAAAGTACAGTCATTTATACCCCCTCTTTTCGACTTTGCTGAATTGTGGGGGAAATTGTACCGAAAAACATCCAATCATTCGAATTTTTGAGTTGACGAAAAACGACTATAGTAGGAGCTGTTCGGGCAAACTGACAAAAAAATTGTACCAAGAGTCTGGTTCGTATCGAAGAGCGAAAAACCCAGCACAAACTCTGTCAATTCAAAAATGGTAAATGGTTTTGCCCCCTCTATTTGTTAATTTTTTCCCTGCATAGTAAACAGAAAAACCCCTTCATAGAAGAAGGCCCTTTTTAACGCAGCTTCCGTGCAGCACAGAATTATATAAAAAATCTTTCATTCCCTTCTACTTTATTTTGGAACTTTTACCGATTTATTAAAAAAATTTTTTTAAGTCAGCCAAAAGAATTTATTGGAACGACCCGTTGTCCCTTTTATTTTTATCAGGTAAAGGAAGAGCAGATTTGATTGTCGCTTCCTGGAAAAAGTGATTAAAATTGTTGTTTTTCCCCATTAAAAAAGATCCATTTGTTGGGGGGGCGGGGGGCAGCCCAAAATATTTGCTTTCTCTTTTTTTCGTGCAAATTTTTCCCCCTTTTTCCCCCAAAATTTTATTTTCAATTTTTTTACACCTTTAATTTTAAAAAAAATTTTATTGTTAAAATTTTCCCCCAAATTTTATGTTTTTGGGTTTTTGGGTTTCTTTTGGTGGAGTTTTTTCTTCTTCATGGGGGTATTTTTAATTTTTGCCCCCCAGATTGTGTTGTGAAAAAAAAAGGAAATTTTGATAGTAAAGAAAATTTTTTAATATTTGTAGTAAATTTTTTTAAAAATTTTAAAAATTTTCTTGGATTATATTCTAAATGCTTTTTCTTTGGGGGGATTTTTCCAAAAATTTTTTTTTTTTAGGTTTTTATTAATTTTTTTTTGTTTTTTTTTTTATTTAAATTTATTTTTTTGTTTGTTTTCCTTTTTTTTTCAAAGGGAAATTATAAAATTTTTTTTGTTTTTCAAAAAACAAAACTTTTTATGTTAATTTTTGTTTTTGGCAAAAAAATAATAAAACTTTTTATCCCAAAAAGGGGTTTTTTCCCCCAAAAATTTTTTGAAAAAAAACCCCCGGGGCCCCCCCCCCACCAAAAGACCCCGGGGCCCACCCCCGGGGGGGGGTGGGGTTCGTGGGCGGGCCCGTCGGATCAGTCGCTCTTGGCGGGGGTGCCCGGGGGCCGGGAGGGCCATACCCCCCCCCTCCCCCTTTTCCCCTTTTCCCCCCCCCGGGCCCCCGCCTTTTCGTTTTAGGGAGGGAAAGGGGGGGGGGGGGGGGTGGGGTTTTTGGGGGGGGGGGGGGGGGGTTGGGGTTGGGGGGGTTTGGGGGGGTTGGGGGGTTTTAAGGGGGTTGGGGGGTTGGGGGGGGGGGGTTGGGGGGGGTGGGGGGGGGGTTTTTTAGGGTTTTTTTTGGGGGGAAGGGGGGGTTTTTTTTTTGGGGGTGGTGGGGGGGTTTTTGGGGGGGGGGTTTTGGGGGGGGGGTTGGGTTTTTGGGGGGGGGGGGGGGGGTGGGGTTTTGGGGTGGAGGTTTGGGGGGAAGGGGGGGTTTTTGGGGGGGGTTTAATGGGGGGGTGGGGGGGGGGTTTATGGGTTTTGATTGGGGGGGGTGGGGGGGGGGTAAGGGGGGGGGTATGGGGGGGGGGTTTTTTGATGGGGGGGGGGTGGGGGGGGGTTTGGGGGGGGGTTGATTTTTTAATGGGGGGGGGGGGGTTTTTTTGGGGGTGGGGGGGGTGGGGGGGGGGAATTTTTTTTTTTGTGGTGGTTTTTGTAAGGGGGGATTTTTTGGGTTTTTAAAAATTTTTTTTTTAAGGGGGGGGGGTTTTTAAAGGGGGGGTTTTGTTTTTGAGGGGGGGGTTTTGGTTTTTTGGGGGGGGGGGGGGGAGGGGGGTGGGTTGGGGTTTTTTTTTTTTTTTTTGGTGGTTGTTGTTTTTTTTTTAAAATTTGTTTTTTTTTTTTTTTTTTTTTTTTTTTTTTTTTTTTTTTTTTTTTTTTTTTTTTTTTTTTTTTTTTTTTTTTTTTTTTTTTTTTTTTTTTTTTTTTTTTTGTAAAATTTAAAATTTTTTACCCCAAAAAAAAAAATTAAAAAAAAGGGGAAAAAAAAAAAAAAAATTTCCCCCCATTTTTTTTTTTAAAAAATAAAATAAGTTTTTGGGTAATGAAAAAACTTTAAAAATTTTTTTTTTTTTTAATTTATTTTTTTTTAAAAGGGGTTTTTTTTGGGGGGTTTTTGGGTTTTTTTTTTTGTTTTTGGGGGAATTTTTTTTTTTTTTTGTTTATTGTTTTTTTTTAAAAAAGGGGTTTTTTTTTTTTTTTTGGGGGTTTTTGTTTTTTAATTTGTTTTGTTTAAACCCCGGGGTTTTTTATTTATGGTTAAAAATTGGTTGGGTGGGGGGGGGGAAGGGGTTTTTTTAAAGGGGTTAAAAGTTTTTGGGTTTTTTTTTATGATTTTTTTTTGTGATGATGATAAAGGAGGGGGGTGGTTTTTTTTAAAGGGGGAAAAAATTTAAGTGGGGAAATTTTTTAAATATTTTTTTTAGAAAAGGGGGTTTTTTTAATTTTTTTTTTTTTTTAAACCCCCCGGTTTTAAAAATTTTTTTGGTGTTTTTTGGGGTAATTTTTCTCTCTCCTCTCTCCCCCTTCTCTCTCGCTCAATCCTACCGTCCCACCCACCATCCACCACCACACACACACCACACATACACACACGCACACACACACGCGTGCGCACACACACAAACACACACACACACACACACACACACATCCTCCCGATCCCACTAATCCTCTCCCTCACCACCACACCACACTCACCCCACCCACCCCCACCCCTAACCGTCCCTACAACGCAGAATAATCCGCAAAACAAACAATCCTCCCTAAAAACTTTATTTATTTATTTATCTATTTATTTATACCACTTTAAGTCACGAGATTTCTCTGCGTGGAATTCGGGATGTTCTCTTTCTGGGTAGAGCATGTCGCCACAAGAGCAGCGCCACCCCTCTTTTTTTTTTTTTTGGTCTGCATCTGTATTTGTTTCCCTATCAAAGTGACTGTTTGCTAAGAATTTTGCCAGGGACAGCTCCCTTGTTGCAATGGGTTCTTTAACATACGCTGAATAATTGTGTGTAACACACGGGACCTCGGTTTATCGTCTCATCCGAAAGACTAACTCCCAGACCACCACTCATGGTCTAATGGAGAGGGTGGGGGAGGGAAGTTTAGGGTCCAAACGGGATTCAAAACCACCGCACACTTCCGACCCGGACTTTTCGCTTTCTATGTATGTTTGTCCGTCGTGTTCGATGATGACCTCCAAATCAGCAGAGGAGGCAGCTGCTGTTTTGGAAACTGGGCAGAAATTTGATATAGTGGAGATGCCTTGCCCACAGTACATCCCCACTCTCTCAGCCAAGAGGGCATATGGACAGTAAGTTTGGAGATGTTCTCCAAAGGCCAACCAGCCCCCAGGGCTGCAGCACATAAGGACTGTGCAAGCCATGCCTCCTAGTCAGAGAGTCACAGTCGATCACTAAAGACTAAGCTGTAAAGTGGAAGAATTCCATGAGTGGGAATAAAGAAAGCCACTGGTCATACTACAGCCTCTCACTTTGCTGTTGTTGCCCCCAGCGTCAATGGTTGAATCAAGGTAAAGGTAAAGGGTAAAGGAGTCCCATAACCTATAAGGTCGTAGGGGAGCGAGGCGTCAGAGACCTCACTTCTCTAGGGGCCAGCATATTGAGGGCGGTGGCGCCCATCTCCTCTCCCTCGCTTCTTTACCTCCCCTGACCCTAAAGAGGGCAGGTACCCATTTACAGCCGGGTGAACTGGGGGAACTGTACTGAAGCCAAGGCGCGCAAACGGTCACCTATCCAACTGGTAACCACGCTCGACGCTGCTTAACTTGGCTGGGGGAAAGCGAGTGCTCCGACCACTGAGCTGTCCTGTCCCCGTTGAATCAAGAACTGGGGTAAACCCCCGGGCGCTGACGGCTTTCGCTTTCTAGACAGGCGCTAACGTTAGCTCTAGACCACCGATACACCCACCCACCAAACAAACAAACGAAGGAAGGAAGGTGGCGGGTGGGGTGTGCAGTGCAAGCCATAGAGGCTGTGGTGGCCAAGGACCCCGAGCTGGTGAAGATCGTGCAGCGGGACCCGGACAGCAGACGACTGCTGGCCCACTCTTGCGGCGCTACGACACCCTGTACACCGATCAGGAGAGCAAGGCCCTGCCCCCGCCCCCCTTCTTCATCCCGCCACTCCCTCTGCCGGGCCCCGAGATTGGTCAGTCTGAACGGAAGGAAGGAAGGAAAGGGAAGGATGGAAGATAGATAGAAGGAGATGGGAGGATAGAAGGAAAAGGAGAGGGAAGGATGGAAGGAGAGGGAAGGATGGAAGATAGATAGAAGGAGATGGGAGGATAGAAGGAAAAGGAGAGGGAAGGATGGAAGGAGAGGGAAGGATGGAAGGAGAGGGAAGGATGGAAGGAGAGGGAAGGATGGAAGGAAAAGGAGAGGGAAGATGGAAGGAAGGGAAGGATGAATGGAGAAGGAGAGGGAAGGATGAATGGAGAAGGAGAGGGAAGGATGAATGGAGAAGGAGAGGAAAGGGTTGAAGAGAAAGGAGAGGGAAGGATGGAAGGAGAGAAGGATGGATGGAGAAGGAGAGGGAAAGGGTTGAAGAGAAAGGAGAGGGAAGGATGGAAGGGAAAGGAGAGGGAAGGAAAAGGAGAGGGAAGGATGAAGAAAAGGAAGGATTTGAAGGAAAAGGAGAGGGAAGGATGGAAGGAGAGGAAGGATGGAAGGAGAGGGAAGGATGGAAGGAGAAGGAAGGAAAAGAGGAGAAGGAGGAAGGAAGGAAGGAAGGAGATGAAGGGAGGAAGGAAGGAGATGGAAGGGAGGAAGAAAGGAGATGGAAGGAAGGAAGGAAGGAGATGGAAGGGAGGAAGAAAGAGATGGAAGGAAGGAAGGAAGGAGATGGAAGGGAGGAAGAAAGGAGATGAGAAGGAAGGAAGAGGTGATAGAAGGGAGGAAGAAAGGAGATAGAAGGGAGGAAGAAGGAGATGGAAGGGAGGAAGAAAGGAGATAGAGGGAGGAAGGAAGGAGATAGAAGGGAGGAAGAAAGGAGATAGAAGGGAGGAAGAAAGGAGATAGAAGGGAGGAAGGGAAGGTGATGGAAAAAAAAGGAAGAAATGAGATGGAAGGGAAGAAGAAAGGAGATGAAAGGAAGGAGAAGGGAGGAAGGAAGAAGAGGAAAGAAGGAAGGAGATGGAGGGAAGGAGAAGGGAGGAAGGAAGGAGAAAGATGGACGGAGGGAAGGAAGGAAGGAAGAAAAAGAGACAGGAAGGGAGGAAGACAGGAAGGGGAAGGAAGAAGAGAAGGAAGGAAGGGCAAAAAATGGAAGAAAGGAATAGAGGGAGGGAAGGAAGGAGGAAAGGAATATGGAAGGGAGGAAAGAGCTAGAATGGAAGAAAAACGGGGGGAGGATGGATGGATGGAAGGAAAGAAGAAGAAAAGAAAGGATGTATGCAGAAGGGCAGTTCTTTTTTGGTTGGGGGAGGGGGGGGAGGGATGTCATCCGTTCCTATTGGCACAAAATGGCATACTCTCCTGAAATGCGGAACGGGTTTTTATCATGTGTGCAAAATCTTGTGCATGGGTTCACACTCAGGGTCTCATTTTATAGTCTCATCTGAAGGACTTTTGGGGGAGTGGAGTCGGCACTGATGTTAGCTCCAGGGTGAAATTCACTTAAACCAGTGCCTCCATGGTGGCTTGATCCCGGGGACTGTAAGATCAACGAGGGCAACGCTCTAACTACTAGGCCATCACCACACACACAACACACACACACACACACACACACACACACACACACACACACACACACATACACACACACACACACACATACACAAACAAAGAAGTTAAAACTTTCTTCTGTGTGTTTACACACACACACTCCACAACACACACACACACACACATAAAGAGTATATACACTGAGAACACGCACACACACAAAGAAGTAAAACTTTCCTCTTTGTGTGTTTACACACACATACACACACACACTACACACACAATACGCGCTACACACACCACACTATACACACACACTACATACACACAAACAGACACACACTACACACAAACACTACACACACTACACACACACTACACACACACACGCTACACAACACTACACACACACACACACACACTATCACTACACACACACTACACACACACACACACAACACACACACTACACACACACTACACTACACTACACACACACATACACACACACTACACACAAACAACACACACACTACACACACTAAACACGCACTACACACACACTACACAAACACTACACACACACTACACACACACATAAACACACACTACACACACACTACACACAACACCACACACTACACTACACACACACACACACACACACACACACTACACCACACACTA
>CM054163.1:5024776-5052276 GCA_028751875.1 Rapana venosa
GGCCAGCATATTGAGGGCGGCGCCCATCTCCTCTCCCTCGCTGCTTTACCTTCCCTGTCCTGGAAGAGGGCAGGTACCCTGTTACTTCCCGATAAAAATACGTGTATCTCCTTGCTTATGTAAACTGGCTCCTGACCTTATGACGTCATAATGACGTTTATGCCCGATTGACGTTGCAGATTACGTCAGCACGTGAGCAGGAGGGCATGGTGGATTTGAAAGACATGTTCCCTTATGGGGCAGAGAAAGGTCTGATAGAGGAGATCAGCTTTTATCAGCAGAACAAGTGAGAATATGTCTGCCTGTCTGTCTCTTTGTTTCTGTCTGTCTGTGTCGATCTGTCTGTCTGTCTGTCTGTCTCTAGGGGGACGGGATAGCCTAGTGGTTAGATTCCCTGGTTCAATTCCCGTTCAAGGGGATATTTTCCCCCGGAGTTAACATCAGTGCAGACGCCACTCTCCCTTAAAGTCTTTCCGATGAGACTAACCGAGGCCCCGTGTGCGGATGCATGCAGAACATCTTGCGCACACGTTAAATCCTGTTCCGCTGTTCGTAAGAGTAGGCCATTGTGTGCCAGTGGGAACAGATGACAGAATTTACAAAACTGCATACACATGGGGACTGGATGTAAAAAAAAGGGCATAAGTGCTTCTTCCATTATCCTCGATATAAAAGAATTTTAAAATTTTAAATTTTAATAATATAAATATCTGTCTGTCTCTATGTTTCTGTCTGTCTGTGTCTATCTGTCTGTCTGAATGTACGTTTCTGTCTGTGTGCATCTGTCTGTCTGTCTCTATGTTTCTGTCTGTCTGTGTCTATCTGCTGTGGTCTCTTTATTTAGTGTGTGTATTGAGTGCATTTGTGTGTCTGTGTCTTTTTGCTGTTTTGTTTTTGTCTGTCTACCTTATCTTTCGTCTGTCGTCTCTCTCTCTCTCTCTCTCTCTCTCTCTCTCTCTCTCTCAACATATTGTGTGTTTTGAGTACCCTGCTGCATATAATTATGTGCGTGCGCGCGAACGCGAGCACTTGAGTGCACAGGTAGACCATTGCGTATAATGTGTGTTAGTGTGTGTTAGACAACAGAAAAAGCCAATACACCAATTAAAAAATATATATAGATATATATACTGTCACCGTCACGATCCCTCAGATTCCGAATCCTTTGGGGCGCCTTGGAAGCTTTGTCAACCAACTTTCTCCAGTCCTCTCGTCTCTCAGCCGCCCTCAGGGTGTCTCTCAGCATACATATAATTATACAGTATACACATATGCAAAGAAACCAACAACTCCACCGAAAAAAATAAACAAAACAACAAACAAAATCAAATCAAACCAATCTTTTTTTCTTTCTTTTTTTGTTGTTGCTGTTGACAGCTTTCCTCTACTCCTGCAACGCAACCAAAAGGTAAACCCAGAAAAATACAAGGAGCTTAACCCCACACGCCTGCTTCCGCCAGAACGAGTCGTGAGAGTGCACTCCCTTCACCAGCGAGTGGCTCGCCAAGAGGTGGCGGCGAAAGAGGTCAAGAGGGCGGATTCCGACCTGGACGTCAAAGAAACGTGCTTACTGGACCACGACCTGTTCGATCCCTCATCCTACCCCTTCAACCAGTCAGTGTACCACCACATCAAGAAACTCTCCCTAGAGAAGAAACTGTGAGGACTGGGGTGGGTTTCAGCGCAAAATCCAGCGCAAAATCCACCCTGATCGGGAAATGAATATTGTTGCAGACAGGTAAAAGAAAATAATAATAACGGGTGGCGCTGTTCTTGTGGCGACAGCGCTCTACCCCCTAAGGAAGAGCAGCCCGAATTTCACGCAGAGAGACCTGCCGTGACTTAAAAGTGGTATATTAAAAAAAAAAAAAAATTTAAATAAAGAAAGAAAGGCTGAATATTCTCTGGAAAGTTATGACAAGTCAACAATGCATTGGAAAAGTTTTGGAGAAACTGGCTAGATCTGAATTGTTACGTAGCAGTGACCCAGCTTTAGGGGTTGTTGTTGTTGTTGTTGTTGTGGGGGGATGTGTGTTTGGAGGAGGGGTTTGCTTTTAACAGCAGAAAATAATGGGGAGGGGTGCAGAAACACCCCATACCCCCCACCCTGCCTTCGTTTTTTTTTTTTTAGTTCTTTCTAACCCGTTCCACTCTGAGCCTAGGCTCTGCTCGGCAAGACTGAGTCTGCTGCTGTCCTGAGTCTGCAGCTCTCAGACAAGGTTCAGGTGGTGTTGGTATTGTATTCTTTTTATTCTTCTTTCTTTCTTTCGAAGATAATGGGATAAGCACTCATAATGTGCTTTTTATTCATCCAGTCCCCGTGTGTATGCAGTTCTGCAAATTTGGTCATCCGTTCCCACCGACACACAAATCGCCTACTCTTCCGGAAAAGCGGAACGGGTTTTAACGTGTGCGCAAAATGTTCTGCGTGCGTTTGGGTTTTATTCTGCGGGTTTTATTCTGCGTGCGTTCGCACACGGGACCTCGGTTTATAGTCTCATCCGAAGGACTTTTAGGGGAAGTGGAGTTGGCACTGATGTTAACTCCAGAGGAAAAAAATCCTCTTGAACGAGATTCAAGCCCAGGTCAGCAGATCACGAATACATCACTCTAACCACCAGGCTATCCCGTTCCCCCCCACCCCCCACCCCCCTCCCACCCCTCCTGTATCACAGTGCTAGGGCTCTGGCTTGAAGAAGTTAATAGCTGCAGTTGGGACTGAGGGTGTGTGCCTTTGGGCAAGAGGAGGAGGGAGGTGAGGGTTGGGGGAATGGATGGAAGTGTGTTCCCTAGAGGGAGGGAACTCCAGCGGTATGTTTGGAATGTTCACCTTCTTCTTCAGCCTGCCTTTTATGTTGGGGCTAATGAATGTCAGATTTTGTCATCCGTTCCGTTTCCGTTCCCACCGGCACACAGTGGCCTTACTCCTTAGTACTAAAGGCTTCTTCAGGGTGGGGAGATGTAGCGCTATAGAAGTTCCAGTTATTATTATTATGATGATGAGATGTGAGGGTTTCTGTTTGATTTAAATGATAACAACAACGATATTGATAATGATGATAATAATGTGTGGAATTTATATAGCGTTGAATCTTGTTAAGCAACTAATCGAAGTGCTTACATCTTAATCATTTACACGCATGCAACTTCCCACAAAAATGATTAGCAGATATCAAATTTACACACACACACACGCACACACACACGCACACACACACACACACACACACACGCACGCACGCACGCACGCACGCACGCACACACACACACACACACACACACACACACACACACATCTATCCCGTAGTCCCTGTTGGTACCAGTGAAGATTTTGCAACCACACACAACACACACACACACACACACACAACACACACACACACACATAACACACACATACACTACACACAACATACACACATACAACACACACATACATACATACACACACATAACACACCATATATACACACACAACATTACACATACACACACATACACACACTCATACACACACACATACACACACACATATATACACACATACATACACAACACATACACACACACATATATACACACATATATATACACACACATGCATACACACACATACACACACAAACACACATACATATACACACATTACACACACATGCATACACACATACACACACACCTACACACACACAACACACAGACATACACATACACACACACATACATACACACATCACACACATACATTCATACACACACATACATTGATACATACACATACATTCATACACACATACACACACATACATTCATAACACATACACACACATACATTCATACACACGCATACATACATTCATACACACATTCATACACGCATACACACACATACATTCACACACACATACATACACATACATTCATACACACATACACACTCATACACACATACACATACATTCATGCACACATACATTCATACACACACATACATTCATACATACACACACGTACATACATACATATACATATACATTCATACACACACATTCATTCATACACACACATACATTCATACACACATACACACACGTACATTCATACACACACACACATACATACACATACATTCATACACACACATACATTCATACACACGCATACATTCATACACACACATACATTCATAACACATACACACACATACATTCATACACACATCCATACATTCATACACACACATTCATACACGCATACACACACATGTATTCACACACACACATACATACACATACATTCATACACACATACACACACATACATTCATACACATACACACACATACATTCATACACACATACACACACGTACATACATATACACACACACATACACACACATGCATACACACATACACACACACCTACACACACACAGACACACACATACACACACACACATACATACACACATCCACACACATACATTCATACACACACATACATTGATACATACACATACATTCATACACACATATACATTCATACACACACATACATTCATACACACACATACATTCATAGCACATACACACACATACATTCATACACACGCATACATTCATACACACATACATACATTCATACACACACATTCATACACGCATACACACACATACATTCACACACACATACGTACACATACATTCATACACACATACACACTCATACATTCATACACTCATACACATACATTCATACACACATACATTCATACACACACATACATTCATACAAACACACACGTACATACATATACATTTATTTATTTTATTTATTTATTTATTTATTTATACCACTTTAAGTCACAAGATTTCTCTGCGTGAAATTCGGGCTGCTCTACCCGGGGAGAGCACGTCGCCACAAGAGCAGCGACACCCCTTTTTTTCTTTTTTTTTTTGGTCTGCAACTGTATTTCTTTCCCTATCAGAGTGGCTTTTTTCTAAGAATTTTGCCAGGGACAACTCTCTTGTTGCCGTGGGTTCTTTTTCGTGCGCTGCATAATTTTCTGTAACACACGGGACCTCGGTTTATCGTCTCATCCGAAAGACTAGCGCCCAGACCACCACTCATGGTCTAATGGATGGGGGAAAAGTTTCGGGCCCAGACGGGATACGAACCCGGACTTTTCGCTTTCTAGACAGGCGCGTTACCTCTAGACCACCGATACACACATATACATTCATACACACATACACACACATACATTCATACATTCATACACACATACACACACGTACATTCATACACACACACATACATACACATACATTCATACACATACATACATTCATACACACATACGCACACATTCATACACACACACATTCATACACACACATACATACACATACATTCATACACACTCATACATTCATACACACATACACACACATACATACACATACATTCATACACTCACATACATTCATACACACATACACACACACATACATACACATACATTCATACACACGCATTCATTCATACATACATACACACGCATACATTCATACACATACATTCATACACACATCACACACATACATTCATACACACACATACATTCATACACACACCTACATAAACGTACATTCATACACACATGCACACACATACATACATACACATACATACACAACCTTCACCACACACACACACACACACACACACACACACACAAGCACATACACACATACATACACACACATACATACACACACATACACACACACACAGACATAAACACACATACATACATACACACACACATACACACACATACACACACATACACACACACACACACACACATACACACACACACACACACACTCGCACGCACGCACACACACACTAATATTCGACTGGGATTCCCTTAAAACAACAGACACCAAAAAAAGAATTTTTTTAAGTTATTATTTTTAAGAAATTTGCAATAGTTCAACAAGAAACACCCCACCCCCCCACCCCCACCCCCACCCCACCCCCCCACCCCCGTAAAAGAAGTCCATTAATTGGCCTATGCAGACTTCCAGGACACTAACTCTAAACTATCCTCCCTCCTACCCCCTCCCCCCCTCCACTCCTTCCTCTCCCTCAGTTACTTCCCTTCCCCATATCCCCTCCACACCCAGTGTCTTCTTGGTTACACCCCTGTATTAGCTCGCGGGTCATGTAGTATCTTTATATTATAGAGTGCAAGTCGGAAAAATTTTGAGCGATTTTCACAGGTTGTCTTTTAAGTAAGAAAAAATGCACTATGCACTTGTTTTGGGGGATTGAGGACATAGAGCAATACCAGGTGGTCACGAAAAAGTTGGAAATAACCATCAAATGATGAATCATGATGATGGATCGGTGGTCTAGAGATAACGCGCCTGTCTAGAATGCGAAAAGTCCGGGGTCGGGTGTGTGCGGCGGTTCGTACCCCGTTTAGGCCCGAAATTTTTCCCCATCCATTAGACCATGAGTGGTGGTCTGGGCGCTAGTCTTTCGGATGAGACGATAAACCGAGGTCCCGTGTGTTACACAAAATTTTCAGCGCACGTAAAAGAACCCATGGCAACAAGGGAGTTGTCCCTGGCAAAATTCTTAGAAAAAAGCCACTCTGATAGGGAAACAAATACAGTTGCAGACCAAAGGAAAGAAAAAAAAAGGGTGGCGCTGCTCTTGTGGCGACTCGCTCTCCCCGGGGAGAGCAGCCCGAATTTCACGCAGAGAAATCTCGTGACTTAAAGTGGTATAAAATAAAATATAAAATAAAATGAGGATTGCTGGTGTTCCTACAGTGTTGACCTCGCGCATGCGTAGTGCGATTAAGGAAGCTAGCAGACGACAAAGGACTAAGAGGGGTACAGTGTTTGTTGAAAAATTTAAAAAATTCAAACCTACCAAATTTGTTCATATTGTCCTGAGTTTTTGAGTCAGAGGCTAGTCTTTCACAAAAAGTGGTTTTTATTTATAACTGTGGATGATTTAATACGTATGGTATGAATATAAGAGCCATAAAAACAGAAGGAAAAGTGCGAATTTCTGAAGCAGGTGTGTAGCCTTTTGTTTTTTCGGAGGGCAGGGGAGGGGAGTCCTCTGCTAGCTAGCTCCGAGGTTCATCAATTTTTGTGAAATGTTTGCGTATGCGACCGTTGTTTCTTCCTTCCCGGCCATTTAGGCAGCGACATTCCGACTTCGGGAATGGTGTCTAAACACTACACCTGCGTGCATACCTTTTTATGTGGAGAGGGGAGGAGGGAGAGGGTTATCATCCACTCCTACGAGCCCGCAATGGCCTACTCTTCCGAAAGGCGGAACATGTTTTTAACGTGTGCGCTAGAGAAGTTCTGCGAGCGTTCACACACGGGGCTTCGGTTTGTAGTCTACTACTTTGATGGGATAGCTCAGTGGTCGGAGCACTCGCTTTCCCCAGCCAAGTTAAGCAGCGTCGAGCGTGGTTACCACTTGGATGGGTGACCGTTTGCGCGCCTTGGCTTCAGTACAGTTCCCCCAGTTCATCCAGCTGTAAATGGGTACCTGCCTCTTTAGGGTCAGGGAAGGTAAAGCAGCGAGGGAGAGGAGATGGGCGCCGCCCTCAATATGCTGGCCCCTAGAGAAGTGAGGTCTCTGACGCCTCGCTACCCTACGACCTTATAGGTTATGGGACTCCTTTACCTTACCCTTTTACTTTGACATTCTGTTCGATTGTTTTCCCCCATCAAACTGGGAAGAAAGGGCAAGGCTGGGAGTCGAACCCAGAACCGCACGGTTTACTGGTTGACGGGTGAATGTCTTACCCACCCCGCCACCTTCCTGTTTGTGTACAGAGCGATCGTGGTCTTGGTCTGCAGCTTTTGTTTTCCCAAGACACAGAAGTTGTTATGTATGAATAAAAAAATATATATATATGATGACTGGGTGTGTGTGTGGGTGGTGTGTGTGTGTGTGTGTGGTGTGTGTGATGTGTTGTGTGTGTGAGTTGGGGGGGAGGATGAGTGTGTGAGTAATGTGTTTGTGTACTGTGTGTGTTGGGGGGGGGGGGGGAGGAAAGGATGTGTGTATGTGTTTGTGTACTGGGGTGGGTGTGTGTGTGTGGGGGGGGGGGGGATGCATGAGTTGGAGGGGGAGGAGAGGGTGTGTGTTTGTGTTTGTTTATATACTGGGGGGTGGGAAGAGAAAGACATCGCGTGTGCATGCGCAGTTTTATGTCAGCTTCGGCCACTATTGATATTGAAAATATCGTACATTTTGATAATATGTTATTAGGTGCGCGGCATACAGATGCGCATGCCTGCGCGTGTGTTGTAAGGGGTGGGATGAATGGGGTAGGGCTAGTGGTTAGAGCTCCCCGTGGAACTCCCGGGGTATGCTTGCAAAGCGAGCATTGCAAGAATAGGATCCCTGCCCTCCAACCAGGCATGTCGTAAGAGGCGACTAAGGTGGAACCCTTCCTCCAGGTTGGGGGTTGGGCACAGGGCTAACAACCCTGTCCCGTAAAAAAGAGCAGTTACAGAAACAGCAACAGAGAAAACTTATACTTTTGCGTGCGAAGGACCTCCCGGGTCCAGTGAGACTCGTATGAATGCTGACGGCCAAAGCCGAGAGGGAGGAGGACTGTAGAAAGGGAGATGAAGGCCATGCAGCAGCACTCTTGGGGATCAGTGGCTTGGTTGGCCCAGGATAGGCAGGAGTGGAAGCGCTTTGTTGCTGCCCTACACATCCACTGGGTGTAATGGTTAATGATGATGATGATAGTGGTTAGAGCGCTGGACTTGTGACTGAGGAAATCTGAAGACCTCAGTTCCAGTCTCTCTGCTTGCTGAGGTGAACCATTGTTCACCTGGAGTCAACATGGGTACTGCCCTCTCCACCCCCACCCCCCACCCCACCACCACCACCACACCCCTTCCTCCACCCCCATCCACCACCATCATTGCCATTATTCCCAAGATTCCTTCAAAAGTGGTTTGGTTTTTTTTTTTAATTCGGCTTCCTTGGCTAGAACTCTAGGGTTCGTGAATAGTGAGATTTTTTTTTTATTATGATTTTTTTTGGCGTATACGACCGTTTTCGCTTACCATGAATGTAGCCGCATTCCGACTTCTGGGCTGGTGTGACCGGGACACCAGTGTGCATGCGTTTTCATTACATGTATTAATTTTTGTGTCATCTGTTCTTACAGCTAAGAAATAGCCTAACTTTCGAAAAGAACGAACGGGTTTTCACGTGTGCACAAGATGGTCTGAGACCATCTCCAACCAAGAACTTTTTGCCCGTTGCAACCAAGAAAGCATGGACAACATCAGCATGCATAGGCGATGGGGATGGATAGGGCATATCTGCCGTCGGGAACAGGGAAACATCGCCCGAACAGCCCTCCACTGGACACCAGAGGGAAAACGCAAACGAGGACGACCCAAGAACACTTGGCGTCGGACTGTCGAAACAGAGCTGAAGACCTTCCAACATACCTGGGGAACCATTCGGAAGCTGGCCCAGGACAGACAGGAGTGGAGAACATGTGTTGCTGCCCTACGTGCCAATAAGGCACAAAGGCATTGATGGTGATGATGATGATGACAAGATGGTCTGTGTAAGCTCGCCCACAGGAGCTCGGTTTACACACTCATCTGAAGAACTTTCGGGGAAGCGGAATAAAAATGTTAACATGTGAACTCCTGGGAGATGGGGAAAACATCCCTTTGGTGGCTCGAACCCAGGCCGCCGAACCGCGAGCGCAAAGCTCTAACCATTAGGCTAACCGGCCCCCCAAAAGTGACTATACTCTGAGGTATCCTGTGTGAACGAACACAGAACATCTTGCGCACACGTTCAAATCCTATTCGCCTTTCAGGAGGTGGGAGACTAGTTATATAGGCCGGTGGGAGGGAGGAGGGCCTGAGCATACCCAGCATGCGCCCTGTTAGAGGGATGGGCTCCGCCAGGTTCCGCTTGCCCACCACACACTGGCTGAAAAAATTCGGTGCAGTGAAGTGCAGTGCTGCAATGACTTCTCGGGCAGTTTGAGGGAGAAGTCAGCTCATTCACAGTGCTTTGATCTCTGTCTGTCTGTCTGTCTGTCTCTCTTTCTCTCGACACACACACACACGCATGCATAAACACACACACACACACACACACACACACACACTACAACACACCACACCTCACCACACCACAAACACACACGCATTCAACACAACACACATACACATCACCACCACCACACCACAAAACACACACAACACAACACAACACACACCCACACCACACCACAAAACGCACACACACACACACACACACACACACAGAATCAACAAAACACACACACACACCACAAAACACACACACAGTCACACATACCACAAAACACACACACACACAACAAAACACACACAACACAAAACACACACACCACAAAACACACACACACACACACACCACAACACACACACACACACACACACACCACACCACACCACACCACACCACCACCACCACCAAACACACACACCACACCACACCAGGTTGCAGATATCGTAGCTGAATGGTTTATTGGTTGTATCATCTTCAGTTACAGAACGGGTACTTGACAATAAATCCTTTTTTTTTTTCCAAAGGATCTCATCTATCCTACACATAAACTGACACCTCATGACATGTATAATTATTATACATATATATACACATGATGGAATAAACAGAGAGATGCGATTCTTTGACAGGAATAAATCGACTTTTTCGAATGTTTAAGATGGATAATCGAATATCGTTTCGTCCTAAACAGACGCAAAACAAATCAAAGAGTCAGGTAAGAGGGTTTTTTCCTACAGCATCAAGACTTGGGGATTTTTGTTTTGTGTTGTTGTTGTTGTTTTTATTTATTATTGTGTTGTTGTAGTACTACTTCATAAGGAACACACTAAGCCAAATCAAAATCAAGTCAAATCAAATCTAAAAGTCAGTTGCGAATTTTTTGACTGCATGAAAACTTAGGCTTTTTTTTCTTTTTTTTTTCCTCATTTACTTTTTTTTGTTCGTTTGTTTCTTTCTTTCTTCTCACAATCTCTGAATTCCTTCTCTCTCTCTCTCTCTCTCTCTCTCTCTCTCTCTCTCTCTCTCTCTCTCTCTCTCTCTCTCTCTCTCTCTCTCTCTTCCTCTCTCTCTCTCTCTCTCTCTCCCCTCTCTTCCTATCTCTCGCTCTCTCTCTGTGTTCTATGTCTTCTCTCCCATCTCCATACTTGAATTCAGTATCAGTTCTTCGCTATCTCTCTTGTTTTTCGTTCTTTTTCTTCTTTTCTTTCCTCAGCTAGAGCTGTGAGGTTGAATCAACGGTGAGATTTTGCCTACGTGACCGTTTTTACCCCCTCCATTAAGGGGGACGGGATAGCTCAGTGGTCGGAGCACTCGCTTTCCCCCAGCCAAGTTAAGCAGCATCGAGCGTAGTTACCACTTGGATGGGTGACCGTTTGCGCGCCTTGGCTTCAGTACAGTTCCCCCAGTTCACCCAGCTGTAAATGGGTACCTGCCCTCTTTAGGGTCAGGGAAGGTAAAGCAGCGAGGGAGAGGAGATGGGCGCCACCGCCCTCAATATGCTGGCCCTAGAGAAGTGAGGTCTCTGACGCCTCGCTCCCCTACGACCTTATAGGTTAGGGGACTCCTTTACCCTTACCTTACCATTAAGGTAGCCGCATTCCGACTTCGGGGATCCTCTTTTTGTTTGAAATACAGCATGCATGGTAGTTTGTTGTTCTTTTTCTCCCATAGATGGAACTAGTCAGAGAGTGATTCCATCTGATCAAAGGTGAGCGCTACAGTTACAATACCATCAAATTTCAACCTTTGTAAAATGTAATTTTCATCATCATCATCATCGTCTCTGAAAGAAAACGATATGAACAAGTAGAAAGAACACCAATGACGATGACGACGACGATGATGATGATGATAACAACAACAACAACAATAATAATCATCGTGATAGTAGTGAGATGCTTCAACACATAGTAAGTACCTGCATCTATAGGGTTGTTGTTTGTTTTTTTTTATTCTTGTTTTTGTCGACCAAATTCTTTCATTTCGAGGATGATGGACTACACACCCCTGTGCTTTTCTACATACAACCAGTCCCCGGCCTCACTCGTCAGGGAATACCTGCGCCTGGTGCCTGTACACCTGTGGCTGACAGCAGGCCAGACAATGGAGCTGGGACTGCAAAACCCCTCCTTCACTGTGCACACCTTGATGCACCAACCCACACAGGCATGTTCCCCCCTCAACAGGATTTGTGTGTTTGTGTTGTGTGTGAGTGTGTGTGTGTGTGTGTGTGTGTTCAAAATTCCACAAAGGGGGGGGGGGGGGAGGGGCGGTGGCACACAACAAATAAATGAGAAAAACAAAAATGCAGACAGCCTCTGTCTATTTACATCATCGTCGTCATCATCGTCATCATCATCATCATCATCATCATCATCATCATCATCATCATCATCACCATCATTTTCTTCAAGGAGCAACGACGACGATAATGATGATAAAGTCTAATTTTCTGTCATAGTGATAGAAGTCATTATTATCATTATCATTATCTTCCTCCTCATCACCATCATTATTATCATTACAACTCTCCGTATCATCACAATCATGATCATCATCATCAAAGGCTTTGCACATCTCTACGAGACATTCTACCAAAGACTCTCTAGCTATAATCGTGTGAACTCGCTTTCTCATTCACAAAATAAGTTTCACGAGATACATTTTTCAAATGACAAGAGAAAAAAACAAAACAGTGACTTCACACAAGCCTTAAAACATCATCTTTCACCTTCATCGAAGATAACAACATCGACGTTTGTGTTGAACACGATTAACAGAACAATGCTGTTGTCATGCCTATCTAATTCATACATGATATATATATCATCACACACACACTATTTCAATATTGGATATACTGTGTAGATTATGCTTCAACGCTAGATCTGAGAATCCAGGTATCATCCCTTGTAATCATGAACATCTAACGAGAGATGTGAACTCTGAACTCTCAAGAATTCAGTTACTTCCAAAACGGACACAAACAAAATGTGTTCTTTTATTACACTTTTTTGGGGATGAGCCGTTTACAGATATACAGGTATGCACTCCTCTGATAACAAAACAATGTTCATAATCATAATAATGATAATAATAATGATAATGACAATAATAATGATAATAACAATAATAGTGATAAAGACAGAAAAATAAAATCGATAAAAACAACACAAGGGAAAATAAAACAAAACAAAGCCGTATCAAATTTTGAGGAGGAAAAAAAAAAGTATAGTTATTGTCAAGAAAGAATGGATATCGTTTTCTTTCCTACATCTCTTGCTCTCCATCACATCGTGTAATTATCACATCACTTCCAACCTGACAAACACGTGCTGTACTGCGCTGCGCTGTACTGCTCTGTACATGTCATGGCTGCTACGTCAACATCGACCTGCTGCTGCTACCAGTGTGGAGAAGTGAACAAAAAGCACGTCATACTAAAATAATAAAAACATACAAAAACAAGTACAACAAAACACACACAATTTTCACACAAAAATCTTAACTTAAAGCATACGCAGCATCTCACCAAACCTAAATTTACACACATTTTTTGTTCTTTTAAAAAAAAAAATCAAATGCACACGACCTGATTTCCTGGACATATCTACAGATTTCTGTTGTCCCAGCGCGGGAAGCCAACAGGGTCTGGTCTATACAAGCACCACAGTCGGCCCACACGCCGACTCTTCAGTACACTGAGGACGAGGTGAAGAACACAGCCGAGAGAACTCGTTCCTAGAACAAGCTTTACAATCAAAGGTGCACCACAGCGCACTGCGGGATACAGCCAACACCGTGTGCACATGCATGTCAGCTTCCACACAAAACTGCGGATTGTGAATGCACACAAAGTCTTCATGATGATACACACTGGAGAGACACAGAGAGAGAGAGAGAGAGAGAGGCAAGGAATTTTCAAGAAACAATATGAATTTAATGCTGCAAATGTAACTTTTTCACCCCCACCCCCCAGCAAACTTCCTGCCACCTGCTCTCTATCTAAACAGGGCAGATGAAAACAAATATTAACTTAACTATAGGTAAAAGGTAAAGGAGTCCCATAACCTATAAGGTCGTAGGGGAGCGAGGCGTCGGAGACCTCACTTCTCTAGGGCCAGCATATTGAGGGCGGCGCCCATCTCCTCTCCCTCGCTGCTTTACCTTCCCTGACCCTAAAGAGGGCAGGTACCCATTACAGCTGGGTGAACTGGGGGAACTGTACTGAAGCCAAGGCGCGCAAACGGTCACCCATCCAAGTGGTAACCACGCTCGACGCTGCTTAACTTGGCTGGGGGAAAGCGAGTGCTCCGACCACTGAGCTATCCCGTCCCCATGATCCATCTAAATATACTGGTTAAAACCTAAAATCAGTCGGGCGTTGTTGTTTTTTTTAAAGCGAAAATTCCCAACACATAACTCTCCCCCCACCCCCTACCCCCACCAACACACACAAATTTCTGAAACTCTGCGTTTACATGAAAACTCGCATTGCTTTTTCTGGAATCTTCCGATCTTAGGGAAGAAGCAATACTATACCACGCGCTGCAAGCAACGCATGTGAATCTTTCGTTAGGACAAGAAGTGATGCTTCAAAAAAATGCTTCCCTTCCAGAATATATATTCAGTATGAGAAAAACTTCAATCAGTTAAGTATCTTGACCTTGACCTTCCATTCTTTTGCAAAACTTCTCAACAACATTTTCATAAAACCTTTTTTTTATTGCATATATATATATATATGCTTGATATCACACTTTTCCTCTAAAAAAAACAAACAGATAAAGGTGTTCCCATAACCTGTGCACTAGTTAAGGATCAAGGTGTCCCAGACCTCAGCTTCTCTAGGGATTAAAGTTTTTCTCATGTTGAGGGCAGACACCCATCTCCTAACCCTCGCTGCTTCACTTTACCTACCCTGTCCCTAAAGAGGGCAGGTACCCATTGACAGCTGGGTGAACTGGGGGACTGTACTGAAGCCAAGGCACACAAACGGTCACCCATCCAAGAGGTAACCACGCTCAACGCTACTGTACATGGGGAGAGTGAGCGCTCTGACCGCCGAGCTATCCTATCCCCTTTCTTCTCATACTTCATGTCTAATCTCGATAACACTGAACAAAAGGCAAAAAATATTATCAAGCGACCACATCAACACAACCAAAGAATATAGCATGTCAGAAGAGGAAGTAAGAAAGTCGCACAGAAAACAACAACACAACCAACAATAAGCAACCCACTTCACTGGCATAATCGCTAATAAAACGCTAACTTCTTCAAACAGTGAAAGAAAATAAGAAAGAATAGCTCGTGTGCCTAACCTCTTACGAAAGCTCTCAGCGCTTACAAACGCGATGATATACATGGGAAAGTATGCAGATTGCTGCATAAAGACGTGCATTATGGGCAGTGTGAATCTTTCTTTCTTTCTTTTATATTGAGGATAATGGAATAAGCACTTATCTGCTTTTTTTACAACCAGTCCCTGTGTGTATACAGTTTTGTCAATTCTGTCATCTGTTTCCACCAGCACACAATGGCCTACTCTACGGAACAGGATTTAACGCATGCGCAAGATGTTCTGCGTGCATTCGCACACAGGATCTCGGTTTATAGTCTCATCCAAAGGACTTTAAGGGAGAGTGGAGTCGGCACTGATGTTAACTCCTGAGGAATAATATCCCCTTGAACGGGAATCAAACCCGGGTGGTCAGATTGCAAGTGCAATGTTCTAACCACTAGGCTACTCCGTCTCCCTGACCTGACAACCTCTTGTGTAGGATCAGCCCCTCGATACAGGTGTACAGAGCCTCTGTTCTCTCTCTCTCTTCTCTCTCCTCTCTGTGCAGGATTCCAGCTTCCCATCCCATTCCATCAATACCCTGAAGTCTATCAAGCATGGAAAGTATCAGTGACAAAATCATGCCATCAAATGGAGTGTGTGAGTGTGTTGTGTGGTGTGGTGTGTGTGTGTGTGTGGGGAGGGAGGGGGTGTGGTGTTGTGTGTTAGTGTGTGTGTGTGTGTGGGGGGGGGGGGGGGGGGGGGGGGGGGGGGTGGTGTTTTGTGTGTGTTGTGTTGTATTTTGTGTACTGTGGTGTGGTTGTTGTGGGGTGGTGTGTGTGGTGTGGTGTGGTGTGGTGTGGTGGGTGGTGTGGTGTGGTGTGGTGTGGTGTGGTGTGGTTGTAGTGTGTGTGTGTGTGTGGTTGTAAGTGTTCTTCACTTTAACCTCTATCCACTGTAAGCGATACTAGGGATAAAGAGAAGAATGTGTATGAATGAGCAAGTGTTTCTTTAATTGAGTGTGTGTGTGTATGAGACAAAGAGAGAGAGAGAGAGAGAGAAAGTGCATGTGTGGGTGTTGTGTGAGAGAGAGAGAGAATGCGTTGTGTGTGTATATATATGTGTGTACTCACACATATGTCTGAGCATAATAATTTTTATGTGTGTGAAATTTTAAGAATGGCGATTGCAAATGTCTTGCCAAATACAGAATTAAGCGCTTCGATTTGTTTGTTTTTTACAAGATTCAGCGCTATATAAATTCCATATATTATTATTATTATTAATTCTATATCCAGGTTTTGAAAAAAAACAATCTATCACAAAAGAACAAACATTTCATATTCAAAGCCGTAAAACAAACAAAAAAGAAAAAAACAAGAAGAAACTAACTATCCTATTATGTGGTCAATCTACTCACTTAATGTCAATCATAAAAACAAACCAACACACAGCTCCACTACTCAAAAGAAAAAAAACACAAAAAAACCCACCAAATACATTCCACACTTAAAATCCTTCTCAAGAAAAAAAAAAACCAAACTAACAAACAAACAAACCCACACTCAACAGCAAAGCTGTCTGTCTGTCTGTCTGTCTGTTTGTACAGAAAACAACACAGACAACAAACCGTCTTTAAAACAGACCACACAATTAAAATAACACACACACACACAAAATAAAGTTCCAATGTACATTTCCAATTCATGAACACTAGAGAGTGAGAATGAGAGACAGACAGACAGACAGAGAAAGACAGACAGACAGAGAGAGACAGAGAGAAAGAAAGAGACAGAGAGCACAAAAACAAAGCCCAAATATACAGAAGAAGAAGAAGAAGAAGAAGAAGAAGAAGAATGCAACCCTCTGTACACTTAAGTAGATTTGTCCACAAATGTTCCACGTAAGTTCTATCCAGAAAAACTAGCACTATATACAGAAAAATTCCGGAAATCACAAAGTGCCAGAAATGGAATAAATAGCCCCTGTTCACTGCAGCGGAGTGGTCGTCTATATACACACGCACACCACGCACACACACACACACACACACACAGAGAAAATGGCAAGAAAGAGAGACAACTGAAAGACGGCATGACACCAGGATTTTGAGAAGGATGTTGTCTTGCATGAAAATGTCAGATTCCTAACTGTTCAACTCAAACAACAATGAAAAAGAACAAGTCGTTTACAATATTCTCCGAATGCTTAATCAACACTCTCATACAAATGTTCACAACTGAAACCGCAAAATTCTTAAACGAGGAAATACGACATGAAGAGCACACACAGGCGTTTGATAGGTATAATATTCAGGTCAAGTCCATCTTTAAACTTGCGTTGAAATTGTGTGTAGTCTTATTCCAAATTGTACCCACTTCTAGTTGACACTGTTTGACTTTTTTTTAATCTATATTCTATCCACACACAAAAATTGTCCTTTCAAAAGATGTATGGGAGGCAGGATAGAGTAGGACTCCCAATTCTTGTTAGAATTAAACACCACAAAAACTTTTGAAAAGAAATGAACATGCATAACAGGTTGACACGCACCTGTGTGTGGACGCATACATACACAAGCTCGCATTTTGCAGCGGTCAAGTTTCAGCGTTAAGTGCTCAAACACAAACTGTCTACATACTGTGAAACTACCGGAAACACCACAACAAACTGTGTTGACTAGATCATAACAGCATATTGCTTCTACCTCTTTACAGCACTGTCAATATTCCGATGATAATAACGATACCAGCACTAACTAAAAATTCATTACATCTCAACAAAAACATTATCACCATGAACTTTTTGCATGGGCGATCAGTAAATCAATCAATCAATCAACACATCACAATCAAAATCAATACCCTGTGATCAATGACTGATCCACCAATCAACTTCTTCAACAGTTCAGCTTGGATTTATGTACAAACTCTACTGAAAATCTGACAACCTTTTCATCCCCACAAAAAAATTCTTCAACTTTTCCAGAAAAACGCTACCCAACAGACTGCACTCAAACAAAGCAAGATCCGTTAGGGTGAGTGAGGGCTGGACTCACTCAAAGAGGATTCCAAACCTGACAGTCTGCAGCTCCCCCCCACAGCAACAGCCACAACAAACACAATATTATGTAAACACACCACCACGATGAATCATGACACGGAATGATTAAATGTCATCCATTTTATTTACATCACATGTACGGTATGAGGTGGCGGTGAAAATTGGTTCTGATTTTTCTTCAAATCCAGTTATGTTTACGCATAATTTTGTTTGAGGGGGGGTTCCAAGCAAAAAGGGCTGGGAGTGTGGGGGGGGGGGCATGGATTGGTGTTTTTTTTTGGAGGAGGGGGGGTTGTTTGTTTTTAGTCCTGGTACTTGTAAACATTTTTTTTAATCATTTTCATAAGACGAACTTAGAATCTGAAGTGGACGAATCAGATAACCTTATGACTGGTTGAAGTAAAGAGAGAGCAGGAGGATGGGGAAAATTTACATCACATCATCATAATGAAAATAGATACATAAATAAACAAGTGACAAATACATTAGGTTTTTTTTTTTAAAAGCACACACACACACTTCTAAAACAAAGGTTAAGGTGTTGCCATCACTTATGCAGTCTTTGGGGCGCGAGGCATCAGAGACCTCAGTTTCTCCAGGGGCCAGCATATTGAGGGCGGCGCCCATCTCCTCTCCCTCGCTGCTTTACCTTCCCTGACCCTAAAGAGGGCAGGTACCCATTTACAGCTGGGTGAACTGAGGGGGACTGTACTGGAGCCAAATATCTTCATACCACAGACATATATACATATACTACCAAAAATCAGTATAGACAAGACAGAGAACCGACTTGCAAATTTATTTGACAAAATATTGGGAAAAGTTGTCTGTCACCAAACACAAGACATACGCACACAAGGAAAACAAACGGGAAAAACAACAGAGAAAACAAGACATAACAATCACCACATTCATTCACAGCGTAGAGAACAAACTTCAAAGTGAGAGGACATTTAACTGATGAAAAAAAGAAGAAGAAATAAATGACAAAACAGTACAAATTAAAAAAATAAATAAATAAAAAACCGACACTACAAGCGGAGGAGAAAAAATGTTGAATCCAGATTTTATTTCCAGCAATTACTGTTTGACGAACGCAACATATGACAACCAGAAGAACTAACAACGACACATTATTAACATTATGCAGAAAGAGGAGTAACATTTACATCGTTTAACATAATATATTCCGCGTAATGACAAGAACACAAAGTAACCAGCATATCAACACAGAGTCTTGTGGATAAAGAAATATACATCATTACAAAGCATATGAACGTAAGTAGGGATATATATAAGCGTAAGAGTTTAGGGTTCTCACAAAAGTTGGCATGATATTCACAAAACATATGCATGTGAGAGTTAAGTTGCTACATAAAAACATACAACTTCTACGTCTTCTCACGTAGTATTCAAAGCAAGTGAATGTAGGTTGTTATACATACATACATACATATATATATATATGCATAAGAATTCTCAGTCTCCTGACATGATATTCACAAACATAGCATGAAAACGTAAGTTGTTACATATTACAAGCACAAGCATTTCCAGTCTTCTCAAATGAATCTATTTGGAAACAGAAGCAAGCGTGCCGCTGTGACAAATTCCCTTTCTTCCTCCTGCTGAAAGCACTCCTACACATGTCGCTCCGACAGAGACAGACAGACAGACAGACACAGAGAGAGACAGAGAGAGAGAGAAAGAGAGAGAGAGGGAGAGAAGGGGGAGGGGGCAGGCAAAGTCTGTCTCAGCACACACCAGTCAATCAATAACTTACTCTGAGGTAAACACTTTATTCTTATACACACTACTTAACCATTCAACCATTGGCAACGATTCTCACATAACGCGCTTTCCATAAATTATGTGAAATATGTTCTGAAAGAGTGTGCCTTCAATCAGAAAAACCAAGCAAAAGATTATTTTGTTCTTTCAAAAAACACAAGCCCCAGAATCTGACAAACTTGTGGCCTCAAAACACACTTATTTTGTACCTGAGACTTTCCCCTCATATCTGTCCCTAATTTTCAACAGCATCCTTCTCCTCCTAAGTAAGTGTGTGTGTGTGTGTGTGTGTGTGTGCGTACGTGTGTGTGCGCATGGATTTTAAATATGTTGTTCATTATGTTTAAGGAGAGTTGCATGCATGTAAATGATTTGAGTGCAAGCGCTTCCATTTGTTTGTTTTTACAAGATTCAGCGCTATATAAATTCCATATATTATTTATTATTATTATTTGGGGGTGTATTCTTGTTTATTCCTGTCCAGTTTTCATATCAAACACATACATTTTTTATTTTTTGAACTCTCTCTTCCTTCACATTGGAAACATTGATCCCACAACCATTTCCTACCTTTTTTTCATGAAAGATTGAGATTTGGGGGGTTTTGCATCTAAGTATGACACCATTATGATGTCATAGGCTAAAAATAGTACTGTTCACCTATTTCTCATGGGAAAGCAACAAATCAGACAGGATTTCTTTAAATATTTGTGTCTGTTAGGTCAGGTGTGAGATGTGTGTGTGTGTGTGTGTAGGTGTGTGTGTGTGTGGGTAGGGTGTGTGGGAGGGGGGGGGGGGGGGGGGGGGGGGTGTGTGTGGGTAGGTAGGTGGGGTGTGTGTGTGTGTGAGTAGGTAGGTGGTTGTGGTGGTAGGTGAGTGTGTGTGTGGGTGTGTGTGTGTGTAGGTGTGTGTGTGTGTAGGTGTGTGTGCAGGCATGTGTGTATTGTGTGTGTTACATGTTCACTCACAAAGTTAATTCAATACCTTCATTTTCATTACAGATTTGTGCACATGACTTGTTGTTCTATAACCTAATACAACAAAAATCATCTTTGTACATTTCATGTCATCCTCCGACTTCAATTCAAATACATCAATTTTACACCAAACTTGTTGTATACTCTGATATGGCAAAACCTTTACACTCCGTGTCACTCTCCAACTTTGCACATTGGTTTTTTGCATATAACGTGTCCAATAACTGATATTGCAAACATTATTTTTACACATCTATGTCAAACTCTAAGAATTGAAATACACTGATTTTTGTGCATAGTGTGCTGAACTACATACATTTTCTTCATAAACACATCCAATTTGGGCTTTGACTTCAGGTCAAGTTCTTCAATTTTGTGCGCAAATTGTTGGACAATCTCATATTGCAACGGATCTCTGTGAGCAACGTGTTGGACAATCTCTTGTGTGCAACTTGCTGGACAATCTCATATCGCAACGGATCTCAGTGTGCAACTTGTTCAACAATCCCATTTTGCAAAGGATCTGTGTGTGCAACTTGTTCAACAATCTCATTTTGCAAAGGATCTGTGTGTGCAACGTGTCAAACAATTTCATACTGCAAAGAATCTCTGTGCACAACTTGTTGGATAATCTCACATTGCCATGGATCTCTGTGCATAACTTGTTGGATAATCTCACATTGCCATGGATCTCTGTGCATAACTTGTTGGATAATCTCATATTGCAACGGATCTCTGTGCGCAACTTGTCAAACCATCTCATACTACAACGGGATCTCTTGTTGCCGCAATGTCGGGCTCCGTCTTTCAGCGCAGCTCCGTTACGTTACGTCAAGGCTGTGAACAGCTGGTTCTGTCAACAGCAAGCTGTGCTACCCATATCCAAGTCCAGGCTTCCACTTGTGTTTGCGTTCATGTTCATGGATTCTCCACACACGTCTCGTTCACTGTTCACGAAAGTGACACAGAAAAAGTCCTCTTCCTTCCTCCCTCCCTCCCTGTCACAATCTTTCACTTTCACTACTCGTATGATTTTTGTACAAATTTTTTTTCTTCCAATAACCTGACGAAAACCAAAAATGATCTTTGTACTTTTACGTCTTAAAGTTCTTTGCACATTGATGGTTCAAGTACATCACTTCTATCCATACCTTGTGGAATAATCTGACATGGCAAAACTTTCACATCCGTGTTATGCTATGACTTTCGGAGGCAAAACTTTCACATCCGTGTTATGCTATGACTTGTAGAGGCAAAACTTTCACATCTGTGTTATGCTATGACTTGTAGAGGCAAAACTTTCACATCCGTGTTATGCTATGACTTTCGGAGGCAAAACTTTCACATCCATGTTATGCTATGACCTCTAGACCCCAAACACTGATGTAGTGCCATTTCTTCCATGAAGAGGATGTTTCGAAAGATCTCTTTACAAGTACATCCACAGAGGGATGTGTGACCCCTGCCCCGACTTTCAACACAGGTTATGTCCCTTTCTTTGCAGGCAACTTTTTCAACAGCCTCACACTGCAAACTCTATCTACAGACAGCTTCCTCAGGCTGTGTGTGTGTGTGTGTGTGTGTTTGCAGGCAACTTTTTCAACAGCCTCACACTGCAAACTCTATCTACAGACAGCTTCCTCAGGCTGTGTGTGTGTGTGTGTGTGTGTGTGTGTGTGTGTGTGTGTGTGTGTGTGTGTGTGTGTATGTATGTGTGTGTGTGTGTTTAGTGTGTGTGTGTGTGTGGTGTGTGTGTGTGAGTGTGTGTGTGTGTGTGTGCATGCGTGCGTGCGTGCGTGCGTGCGTGCGTGTGTGTGTTGGGTGGGCGCATGTGCATACACCAGTACTTGCCTACTTATATACTCATAAGGCTATCACCAAAACATGAGTGCTCTTTGCTTATAAGTATAGGACACTGTCTGTTTGCCTGCCTGAAGCTGTGACACTGATAAGTGCTGTTTCACGTGACAACTCTTCACTTGTTCACTGTTTTCAGCAGCTACGCTCGTGACTGTATAAATTTCTTGCGTTTTTGAGATGTTAACGTTCTCTGTATTCCAAAGCAAACCGGCTTTCAAGATTTCAGAGCAGAGAGAAAGTGGCTAGAGAAAGTGAGCACAGCTGAGCCATCAGGGAACCATGCCTTCTGTCATCTCTCTCTCTCTCTCTCTCTCTCTATATATATATATATATATATATACATGTCCTGAATTACTCACACACAGATAGGAAGGAAACGAAACACACAAACGTCCTCATGATTCAGAGCATACCTACTCTTCAATTACTTGCAGAAAGCAAAAATCCCCACCCCCCAAAAAAAAATCAATATATACACACACGTACAACTCGTAGTAGAAACTGAAAAAAAATCCATGATGATTCAAAGCACGGACTACTCTACACCTAGTAGCAACACACACAAAACAAAACCAACAAAAAGTGAAAATGCGGCAACAATTTCAATGTACAGAGTCTACTCCTCACGGCACAAAGCAAACGACACCGACTCTAGACACAGTCCGTCTTCTACAGCCAGTTAAGTTCACACCGCCTAATTCTCCACACCTTCTTGAGATCACAGCAAGGAAAATGCCATACAGCAGAAAGAAAAAAAAAATGCACCAAAAAAACAGCGAGTCCATACACATCCAGATTTTTCTTTCTTTTTTACAAAAAAAATAATAAATCTGCAGAAATTGCTGGAACCCAGTATTGCACAAAGTTGTCGGTTTAAAGTGTTCCACACAGCGCAAAGAGGAGGGTGGAGGAAAAAAAAAACAACCCAAGTCCTCATTTACATAGAGGACAAGTTTGGCAGGCAGAGACCTCTACACACATCGATGCTGTACTCCCTGGGACTAAGGGACATAACCACAACCATGGATTTTCATCACACGGGGTAAAAAATACATTCCAAATTAGCATGTCAAGCAAACAACAACCTAAAATTTAAAAAAAGACCACACAAAAAAAACAAGTAAATCTTCCCAATAATATATAATCAATATATAATTATACACCAGCAGTTTACGCAACAAATCAAAGCGCTTTCCACTAAAAAGGCCAATCCATGAAGCATTACAGTGTTAAAATCTTCCTGTCTTTTAAAAATAATAATACAAACAATACACAAAGCGTTAGTGCGTGTTAAAATAACTCCGCTTTTCAAACAAAACAAAACACAAAAGGACAACAAACAAACACTGAAAGCAGGGTTAGTGGTGTTAAAATCTTCCCTGTCTTTTCAAAAAACAACAAAAACAAACAAACAAACACTGAAAGCAGGGTTAGTGGTGTTAAAATCTTCCCTGTCTTTTCAAACAAAACAAGACAAACAATCAAACACAGAAAACAGGGTTAGTGGTGTTAAAATCTTCCCTGTCTCTTTTGACCAATGCTTTAAAAAAAACCCAAAGAACGCCTGTGAGCCATCTATCTACCAGTTTAAGGAGGCGGGATGGTTAAGATCTTCACCTGCCTACCAAGTAAACCGTGAAGTTCTGGGTTCCATTCCCAGCCTTGCCCCTTTTCTTCCCAGTTTGACGGGAAAGTCAAACTGAAAGTCGAGCCTTTCTGAGGAAAGTAAAACCAGTCGGACCTGTGTGCTTCCGTGGTCGAGTGGTTTAGGCGGTCAACTCGTGATCCAGAGGTCGCGGGTTCGATCCCCGCTTGGCTCGGTGTTGTGTCCTTGGGAAAGACACTTTACTCCTATTTTCCTCACTCCACACTCCAGGTGTACAAGTGGGTACCAGCTCTGCTGGGGAAGTATCTGGCGCAGACAGACTAGCGTCCTGTCACAGGGGTGGTGAAAAACCATCAGTTCGCTTAACGCTACAGAAACCGGGATAAGCTCCGGCTCTATGGGCCTTCTGGCTCGAAAGAACATACATACTGTGTGCTTACAGACTTGTTGTGCACAACGACAGTTGGAAATGGGAAAGAGCAGGGAGGTACCTCCCGACTGTCCTGGTGGCTTCAGTTCCCACCTGGATCCCTGAAGTGAGGATGTGTCCTCCCTTAATGGTGGGGGGGGGGGGGGGGGGGTGAGGTCACAGACACACCCTAGGGGGTGGGGGGGGGTGAGGTCACAGACACACCCTGGGGGGTGGGGGGGGGGAAGTCACAGACACAAAAATCTCACCATCAGTGGACCTCTGAGCTGTAGCCGAGGAAAGCAGGAGGGGGGGTAGAATCTACTAGTTTTCTTCTTCTTCTTCTTCTTCCTTTTTTGTCATGTTTCTCCCAGGGGAAGGTTTGACATTGATGAGCCTTCTCCATCTCTCTCTCTCTGTTTTGAGCTTCCTCCTTATATATTATGCCCCTTTCTCTAAAGATAATCTGCAATACAGGCAGCCCAGGTCTTGCTAGGTCTTCTTCCCTTTGGTCTCTTTCCATCCATCTACTACGAAGTTCTTCGCTCTTTTTATGATGTGGTGGTCTGCTTTCCGTTGAACATGCCCAAACCAGCGCAGTCTATTGGTACTAGCTACAGACTTCAGATCATCAACTTCGCACATTCTCCATAGTAGTTTACGCTTACACATCAGAAAAAGTGGCTCAGGAGGGGTTTCTTGGCAAGGATTCATTTTGGTGACTGTAGGTTTCCATACTTTTTTTCAACTCTTTACCTCAAGTCGTCAAGATAAATCACACACTCTTTTTAAAAAAAATTTTAACTAAATAATCTTTTTCAAGAAGAAAACAGAACCCCACTAGCCATGATTTACATTCACAATCTAAAAACTTGCCCATTAAGAAAAAAATAAAATCAGTTCGCTTTAAAAAAAAAAGTCAAAAAGAGAACAGTATGCCTGTGCAAAAAAAACAACCAAACCCAGCAAATCTCACAAGCGCTCTTATTTCACCTTTTTTTTTTTTCCCTTTAATACATGCTTGTAGAGGCTCAGGCTTTGGCACACAACAAGCATGAATGAAGGAATCTGCTGGAAAACTCTTCAGGGCAATGCCCCATAATTCCCCACAGCATTAAGGAAGAAGAAGATGCTAACCAACCCAACGACAGATAAGATACAATGAAAAATAATGTGGTTTTTCACTCTCTCTCTCTTGCGGAGGGGATACGGTGTGTCTAGGTCAATAAATGATAAAATGATGATTTTTGTTCAAAAAGGACAAAAAAAACAAAAACTGAGGTAGCGGCAATGTATTTTTTGTCCCCCATCTACATCGACAACTTGTTCTTTCTTTCCTTTTTTTTTCTTTTTTTAAAATGAGGTAGTGAAGAAGAATACACTGTTCTCTGTTTAATTGAGCTTACAGATAAGCTAACAACTACAAGGATTTTAAGCAGCTTTCAGATATGAATAATGAATCTGGTTGGTTTTTTTAAAGCGCATACAAACATAAGTTAGGGCGGTATGTTGTTTCTTTTTCCTCTAACTTACCCCCCTCCTCCCAAATCATATGCCTTCCTTTCTTTTTCTTTTTTTTGTTCCTGGGCAAGAGGTACAAGGTTCACCAATGGTGAGAGTTTGCGTATGCGATTGTTTTTTCCTACCTTTAAGGCAGCTGGATATCATGCCATCAGATTTCAGGTACAAGGAAATCATCTGTTGAAACCATTGCTGTGCCATGCAGTCAACACATATGGAGGAGGAATCTGGTGAACAGCTCTCTAGTGCGGTATCACAGACTCGCTAGGGAGGTGAGGGAGGAGAAAAAAGGATAAGAAACAGGTGACTAGATGAAAAATTTCCATACCAGTCATCCTCCTTCCACAGGAATGTCCGCTATTCAATCACAATCTTGTCTCCCTTACAGTCATTTGTATCCCTTGCAGTCACTTGTCTCCCTTGTCTGTCCCACTAACACCGCCATCTTGATGCTGCCAGATAAAGAATGTCTGTTGGCGTGCAGCTCAAAGAATGTCTGTTGGAGTGCAGCTCAAAGAATGTCTGTTGGCGTGCAGCTCAAAGAATGTCTGTTGGAGTGCAGCTAAAAAAATGTCTGTTGGAGTGCAGCTCAAAGAATGTTGGAGTGCAGCTCAAAGAATGTCTGTTGGAGTGCAGCTCAAAGAATGTTGGAGTGCAGCTCAAAGAATGTCTGTTGAAGTGCAGCTCAAAGAATGTCTGTTGGAGTGCAGCTCAAAGAATGTCTGTTAGAGTGCAGCTCAAAGAATGTCTGTTGGAGTGCAGCTCAAAAGCAGCAATCCTTGCTTCATCCATCTGCTTCTCGCCTAACATCAGCTGGAATCCCTTTAGGCATAAATCTATC
>CM054163.1:5057276-5074776 GCA_028751875.1 Rapana venosa
TATATCCGTGATCTGCCGATAGAGTGCTGACAAAGCAACAAGAATCGTTAACATTCTTTTTGTTGTTGTATATCCGTGATCTGCTGATAAGATTGTTGACAAAGCAACAAGAATCGTTAACATTCTTTTTGTTGTTGTATATCCGTGATCTCCTGATAGAGTGTTGACAAAGCAACAAGTATCATTAACATTCTTTTTGTTGTTGTATATCCGTGATCTGCCGATAGAGTGTTGACAAAGCAACGAGAATCGTTAACATTCTTTTTGTTGTTGTATATCCGTGATCTGCCGATAGAGTGTTGACAAAGCAACGAGAATCGTTAACATTCTTTTTGTTGTTGTATATCCGTGATCTGCCGATAGAGTGTTGACAAAGCAACGAGAATCGTTAACATTCTTGTTGTTGTTGTATATCCGTGATCTGCTGATAGAGTGTTGACAAAGCAACGAGAATCGTTAACATTTTTGTTGTTGTATATCCGTGATCTGCTGATAGATTGTTGACAAAGCAACGAGAATCGTTAACATTCTTTTTGTTGTTGTATATCCGTGATCTGCTGATAGATTGTTGACAAAGCAACGAGAATCGTTAACATTCTTGTTGTTGTTGTATATCCGTGATCTGCTGATAGATTGTTGACAAAGCAACGAGAATCGTTAACATTCTTGTTGTTGTTGTATATCCGTGATCTGCTGATAGATTGTTGACAAAGCAACGAGAATCGTTAACATTCTTGTTGTTGTTGTATATCCGTGATCTGCTGATAGATTGTTGACAAAGCAACGAGAATCGTTAACATTCTTGTTGTTGTATATCCGTGATCTGCTGATAGAGTGTTGACAAAGCAACGAGAATCATTAACATTCTTGTTGTTGTTGTATATCCGTGATCTGCCGATAGATTGTTGACAAAGCAACGAGAATCGTTAACATTGTTGTTGTTGTTGTTGTTGTTTGTCAGCTAGAAGAACGCTTGCTTCACCAAAAGTGAGATTTTACGTATCCCTCACCATTCAGGCAGCCGCATTCTGATTTCAGGGATGGTCTCTAAACATGACGTCTGTGTGCATGAATGATTTCCTCTTTTACTTGGCGTCTGTTCCTACCTCGACAAAATGGTCTGCTCTTCCAACGGAACAGGTTTTTAAAGGATTCACATGATCTTCTTCTTCCTCTTCTTCTTTCTTTTTTGTCATGTTTCTCCCAGGGGAGGTTTGACATTGATGAGCCTTCTCCATCTCTCTCTGTTTTGAGCTTCCTCCTCCTTATTTATGCCCCCTTTCTCTAAGATCATCTGCAATACAGGCAGCCCAGGTTTTTGCTAAGGTCTTCCCTTTGGTCTCTTTCCATCCACTATGAAGTTCATTGCTCTTTTTATGATGTGGTGGTCTGCTTTCCGTTGAACGTGCCCAAACCAGCGCAGTCTATTGCTGCTAGCTACAGACTTCAAATCATCAACTTTGCGCATTCTCCATTTGCATAAGGGGCCTTGGTTTACAGTCTCATCCCAAGCACTTTCGGGGGGAGGGGGGGGGGGGGGGGGGGGGGGTGGTGAAGTCAGTACTGACGCCAACTCTGGGGTCAAACCTGCTAAAATGGGCGCCTCTGTGGTGGCTTGATCTAGGGTAACCAGATCACAAGTGCCGTCAGCGCCTGGGCTTTATCCCAGTTCTTGATTAAACCATTGACGCTGGGGGCAACAGCAAGGTGAGAGGCTGTATGACCAGTGGCTTTCCCACTCATGGAATTCCACTTTACAGCTTAGTCTTTAGTGATCGACTATGACTCTCTGACTAGGAGGCTTGACTCGCACAGTCCTTATGTGCTGCAGCCCTGGGGGCTGGTTGACCTTTGGAGAACATCTCCAACGCTGACTGTCCTTATGCCCACTTGGCCGAGAGAGTGGGGATGTACTGTAGGCAAGGCATCTCCACTATAATCAAATTTCTGCCCAGTTTCCAAAACAGCAGCTGCCTCCTCTGCTGTTTTGGAGGTCATCGTCGAACACGACGGACAAACATACAAACATACAACCAGACCACAAGAGCAACGCTGTCACCACTAGGGTATTCCACCCCCTTCTGTTTACAGACAATGAATGTGGCAACTTCTCACACACTGCCATCATCAATTTTTGTCGGGTCCCTTTTTAAAGTGATCTTATTCCCACATGGGTTACCTTCACCGTCGTCTATCCCGTAATCTGTTAGGCCACCAGGGCACTAGTGAACATTTTGCTACCAGCTTCCTCCACTCCTTGCGGTTCTCAGCTTTCTGCAGTTTTGATTTTCCACTCAAGACCAGTCAGTCCACTCTCTGATGCTGTAGATCTTCCCATCGTTTTCTCTGTCTGCCTCTTCTTCGTCTCCCTCCTTGTACTGTTCCCTGTAGGACAGTCTTGGCCAGTCCAGATGTTCGTGTGACATGCCCCTACCACTTCAATTTGCGTGGGTTTTTTCACTGAAGTCAGGAGGTCTTCATATGGACCAATGGCGTTTTCAATGCTGGTTTTCACTTTCTCGCTAGTGATGTGATCTCTGTACCACATACCAAGAAGTTTGCAGAAGTGACTCATCTCCTTTGCCTGTATGTTTATATAGAGCTTTTGCAATCTCTAAGCACACACACACGATTTTTGACAAAGACAAAAGTCATTTAAGCTACTATGTCACTTTATTCTTTTGTTATTGTTGTTTTTACTTCTTTTTTGAGGGGTAGGGAGGGGGGGGGTATTTTCCCCGATTCCCATGTTTTCACTGTCACTACAAATTATTTCATCCACAACATTAAAAAAGAACCTGTAAACGAAGACTCCGATTCTAACTATCAACAGTAGTATTCGAAACTTCCCCACCATAATCACTATCAACCAATCACTATCGACCATTCACTATCGACCAATCACTATCAACCCTTCACTATCGACCAATCACTATCAACCCTTCACTATCAACCAATCCCTATCGACCAATCCCTATCGACCAATCACTATCGACCAATCATCAACCAATCACTATCGACCAATCACTATCGACCAATCATCAACCAATCACTATCGACCATTCACCAATCACTATCAACCATTCACTATCGACCAATCACTATCGCCCAATCATCGACCAATCACTATCGACCAATCATCAACCAATCACTATCAACCATTCACTATCGACCATCGTCCGATTACTATCAACCAATCACTATCGACCAATCATCGACCAATCACTATCGACCAATCATCAACCATTCACTATCGACCAATCACTATCGCCCAATCATCAACCAATCACTATCGACCATTCACCAATCACTATCAACCAATCCCTATCGACCAATCACTATCGCCCAATCATCGACCAATCACTATCGACCAATCATCAACCAATCACTATTGACCAATCATCAACCAATCACTATCGACCAATCACTATCGACCATACCGATCATAGTCTGTCAATCACAATACTCACGAACCAATAGCTTCCTACCTTCAAGACAGGGGGGGGGGGGAGGGGTGTGGCTTATATAAACAAAAAGAATGTTACAGTCTGGTCAATCATGTCTGATGCCAGTTGATGGTACAGTCTCTACATCAGGCAACTCTACTGGGACTGGAATAATTATAACCAAACCAGGTCCGTCAACAACGACACCTTTTAAAAAAAAAAATTGTTCGCTTAACCGTTCCTCAGCTACATCTCCCAGCCTCACCAACGGCGAAATTTTGCGTGTGTGGCAGCTTCTACCCACCAATAAGGTAGCCATATTCCGACCTTGGGGGCTAGGACACGCCCTCTTCCCATGGTGCCCTACCTTCAGCAGGGCCTGCTGGTCCTCAGAGTACTGGATCTCGGCCGTGGCCAGGTTGATGAGGGCGCGCACCACGGGGTCTTTCTCGCTGTTGTACAGCAGCACGTAGGGACGACGCACCACCTGCCGCACAGCACAGCACAGCACATCACAGCACAGCACATCACAGCACATCACATCACAACACATCACATCACATCACATAACATATATGTATATGTGGTAATGTGTATTTTCAATGGATTACCTTATCGATTTTCCTTTTTTTACTGGTTTAATTTAATGGTAAAGGATGCAATAATGTAGTATCTTATCATTAAGAAATTTGTTCTTAGATAGATGGCTTGATGAAAAAAAGCAAATGCATTGCTTGTTCAATGTACCACCTGGAAATAAAATTTTGACTTTGACTTTGACTTGACATCACAACACATCACATCACAACACATCACATCACAACACATCACCAACACAACACAACCACAACACAGCACATCACAACACATCACATCACATCACATCACAACACATCACAACACAACACAACACAACATGCAGGCAACGCTCCACCACACAACAAGTCATAATGAGACTATAAACCGAGGCCCCGTGTTTGAACCGCACGCAGAACATCTTGCGCACACGTTAAATCCTGCTCCGCTTTTCGGAAGAGTAGGCCATTGTGTGCCGGTGGAAACAAGATGACAGAATTTACAAAACCGCATACACACGGGGACTGGATGTAAAAAAGCACACGAGTGCTTATTCCATTATCCTCGATATAAAACAATAAATAAATAGATAAATAAAATGTTGCACAAGAGGTTAAGTTCCGGTCGTCAAAATCTGCAACATATAAGCTATTCCATACAGAAAACAAACAGACTGTATATCAGACGATTCTATCAAAAAGTTATTTTCACAAAACTGAAACAGTAAAAGTTGTAAAAAGTGAGACAATGACCAGTTTAGTGTCGTAATGGGTGGTCAGAATGAGGGCTTGGATGTTTTTAAACGCGTTTTTACGGCAAAAGGAAAACAAAATTACACCTTGATACTTCTTTTTCGTACATTTTCTTTTCGACGTAAAATCCTTTATCTATGGGGGGGCAACAGCAAAGTGAGAGGCTGTATGACCAGTGGCTTTCTTTCCCACTCATGGAATTCCACTTTACAGCTTAGTCTTTAGTGATCGACTATGACTAGGAGGCTTGACTCACACAGTCCTTATGTGCTGCAGCCCTGGGGGCTGGTTGGCCTTTGGAGAACATCTCCAAAACTGACTGTCCTTATGCCCACTTGGCCGAGAGAGTGGGGATGTGCTGTGGGAAAGGCATCTCCACTATAATCAAATTTCTGCCCAAGTTTCCAAAACAGCAGCTGCCTCCTCTGCTGTTTTGGAGGTCATCGTCGACACGACGGAAAAACAAACAAACAAAACAAATACTCACCAAGGCAAGAATGAAAATGAGAAGAAAAGATAAAAGGTAAAGAAAAGATAAAGGAGTCCCATAACCTATAAGGTCGTAGGGAAGCAAGGCGTCAGAGACCTCACTTCTCTAGGGCCAGCATATTGAGGGCGGCGCCCATCTCCTCTCCCTCGCTGCTTTACCTTCCCTGACCCTAAAGAGGGCAGGTACCCATTTACAGCTGGGTGAACTGGGAGAACTGTACTGAAGCCAAGGCGCGCAAACGGTCACCCATCCAACTGGTAACCACGCTCGACGCTGCTTAACTTTGGCTGGGGAAAGCGAGTGCTCCGACCACTGAGCTGTCCCGTCCCCATTAGAAAAGATAAAAGTATGTTCTTTCGAGCCAGAAGGCCCATAGAGCCAGAGCTCATCCCGGTTTCTGTAGCGTTAAGCGAACTGATGGTTTTTCACCACCCCTGTGACAGGACGCTAGTCTGTCGCCAGATACTTCCCCAGCAGAGCTGGTACCCACTTGTACACCTGGGTGGAGTGAGGAAAACAGGAGTAAAGTGTCTTTCCTAAGGACACAACACCGAGCCGAGCGGGGATCGAACCCGCGACCTCTGGATCACGAGTCGACCGCCTAAACCACTCGACCACGGTGCCTCCTATTAAGAAAAGATAAGGAACTGGTAAAACAAAAAACACACACACACAAAACCACCACACCGCAACTCACCACCCATTTCTTCACCCATCCGTTCACGTTCTCCACCAGGAAGTTGAGCTGGCCGCGCCGGTGACACGACGGGCGACACCCGCACCTCCTCCACCTCCGGCACATACAGCGGCGCCTCCATGGCGGTCAAGGAAGACAACGACGTCTTGCTGCCGCTTGCCTCCCCTGCCGGTGAGACCCCCCCACCCGAGGCTGCCACGTTCTCGCTGGAGCGCGACGGCTGCAGGGGCACGGAGGTCAGCGACCTGTTTGGGGAAGGGCTGTTTGAGGATATGACCGTTTAGGAACAGGAAGTGTGATTCAACTGTGTGTTTGGGGGGAGCAATATTTTGCTTCTGGCTTTTATTTTCTAGTTTTAAAAAAAACACCAAAAAAAAGAAGGAAAGGTGTCTCTCCAAGAGATCAAAGCAGAAAAATTCTTTTTTTACTGATTTTTCGTGATAACCTGAAGCCTCACGCACACACAAAAGTCCCTCAGATGAGGCAATAAACCAAGGTCCTGCGTGCAAATGCACGCAGAACATCTTGCGCACACGTTAAAACCTGTTCCACTTTTTGGAAGAGAAGGCCATTGTGTGCCGGTAGGAACGGATGCCAAAATTGACAAAACTGCATACACACGGGGACTGGATGTAAAAAGAAGTATGTGAGTGCATATTCCATTTACTCCACTCCACTCTTCCCCCCTCCCCCCCCCCCCCAAGTCCTTTGGATGAGACTATAAATCAAGGTCCCATGTGCGAATGTACTCAGAACATCTTGCACACATGTTAAAACCCGTTCCGCTTTTCAGAGGAGTAGGCCATTGTGTGCCAGTGGGAACGGATGACAAAATTTACAAAACGGCATACACACGTGGACTGGATGTAAAAAAGCACAAGAATGCTTATTCTCCTCGAAAAAAGAGAAAAATTTTTTAATAAATTTTAAAAAATAAACATACCCCTCCCCCTCACACATATTTTCTTTTTCTTCTACCCTCCCCCCTCCCTACCCCCTTCACACCACACACACACACACACACAGATACACACACACACACACACTCCTCCTCCATCCACCTTCCATCCCCTCCCCTTCTTCCCTCCATCCTCCCACACCCCCCCTCCACACACACACACACACACACACACACACAACCCACCACACACACCTATTCCACCACCCCCAACACACATATACAACACAACACACCTCCTCCATCCCCACCCACACACACACAACACAACACACCTCCTCCATCCCCACCAACCCCCACCCCCAGCCCACCCCCTACACCCAACACACACAGACAGACAGACAGGACGTACTTGGCGAGGTCAGAGGTGGAGGACACCATGCTGGTTCCCATGGTTTCACTGCCGGACTCGCTGTCCTCCGAGTTGACTGTCAGCGTGGAGCTCAGCAAGGAATCCACTGCCCCCTGCTGCTGGTGGTGGTGGGCAGACAGACAGACAGACAGACAGACAGACAGACAGACAACATTACAGACATCATTAAAGACGTCTCTCTGTCAGGCCACCTTCATACTGACAGACAGACAGACAGACAGACAGAGAGACAGACAGAGTGACTGACAGACAGACAGAGTGACAGACAGACAGACAGATAGACAGACAACATTACAGACGTTTCTCTGCCAGGCCACCTTCAGACAGACAGACAGACAGGCAGGCAGGCAGACAGACAGGCAGGCAGGCAGACAGACAGGCAGACAGACAGACAGGCAGGCAGACAGACAGACAGACAGGCAGGCAGACAGACAGGCAGGCAGGCAGGCAGGCAGGCAGGCAGGCAGACAGGCAGACAGGCAGGCAGGCAGGCAGGCAGACAGACAGACAGACAGGCAGGCAGCGCAGGCAGACAGACAGACAGACAGACAGACAGAACAGACAGGGCAGACAGAGTAGACAGACGAGCGCAGACAGACAGACACAGACAGACATTACAGACGTCATCTCTGTCAGGCCACCTATACTGACAGACAGACAGACAGACAGGACAGGCAGACAGACAGGCAGGCAGACAGGCAGAACAGACAGACAGCAGACAGAGGACAGACAGAAGAAACTGAGCTTATCCTGTCAGTTATAAATCACTTTACTGGAGCCAACCAGGTACCTCAGTAGGCCCAAGAAGGAGATAACCTGGTTTGGTTCTCATGTAGCAAAATAGCATTCCTCACTCACTCACTCACTCATACTTGGTCGGACGACCGTTGGGTACCCGCACGACGCTGCAGTGCCTTTTTCGTGCTTTATTCCAACCGTGGGGCCATTGGCTGATGTTTCCAGTCTGGTGGTGAGATCCTGGAGTTCTTCTTCACTGCGGCCATGAGATCAATATCGTCTGCGAATCGAGATTGCGACTGGCCTTCCTCCTATGTGATTGTGGTCTTGAAGTCAAGAGGGCTTCCTGCATGATGTTCTCCAGGAACCGTTGAAAAGATCGGGGGATTAGCGGGCAGCCTTGTCGAACTCCAACTGAAGTCGGAAGGAACTCCCGATTTCTCCACCATGAGGATCTGACTGTGGGAGCTGTCATACAGCGCCTGGATGATTGAATCAGGTCCTCGTCGAAGCTACAGTCTCTCATGACTTGCCACAGAGCTTCTTGCACACTCGGTCGAAGGCCTTCTTGAAGTCAATGAAGTTGTTGTAGAGCTGTAGCTGATGTTGGAGATGCTTCTCTATGAGCATTCTGATGTTGAAGATCTGCTCGACAGTGCTTCGACCTGGTCTGAATCCTGCCTGTTCTTCTGATAGGATTTCTTCTGCTTGTGGTTTCAGTCTGTTCAAGGCAATGCGTAGCATAACTTTGCTTGGATGGCTTATCAGACTGAATGTTCTGTAAGTTTGGCACTTCTTCAGGTCTCCCTTCTTTGGAAGTGGAACTATGATGGATTGGGTCCACTGTTCAGGCCACTCTTTGCTGGTCCAGATGCGTTGGCAGATGATTGTTAATGCCTTGATCATCTCTGGGCCTCTGTTCTTGATGAGCTCAGCCGGGATGTTGTCAATCCCTGGTGACTTGCCTCCTTTCAGGGATCTTACTGCTTCTTTTACCTCTTCCTCCAGCACCTGTGTGCTTTCAGGATCTGATGGTCTGGGATCTTGCTCGTGAAGTTTGTTCGGATCAGCCTTCAGCTTGTAGTTATACAGGTCTCTGCAATATTCTGTAGCATCTCCACCTTCTGGAAATTCTGTGTTACAGATTCCCTCTTTTCTATCCCTCTCTTTGTTTCTGCCTTGTTGTTCCTTTTCTTCTTGTCACCTCCTCCTTGTCTTATTTTCTGCCTGCTTGGTCCATTCTCCTGCCCTTTTTTCCAGGAGGACTTATAAAATAACAATTCTCTCCCATGCCGAAGTCGGATGCGCTGGGTCTGACTTGTCAGGCGCTTAACGGCAGCGCAACTCATTTTTGCTCCTGTGACAGACCACAGTAGCTGGGGTGGGGTGGGAATGAATGGATAGCAGCCGAGAGCCGCTGAAAGTGGGGGAAACTGACAGCGGTGGAGTGGGTATGAAAAAGCGTACACACATTAGAAAATGCATTCATGCTGAACCACATGCTCTCAGACTAACACAGAGACAGAGACAGAGGCAGAGAAGAGACAGAGAGACAGCAACAGACAGACAGACACAGACAGACAGAGAGCCATAGAGACAGACAGACAGATAGAGACAGAGGCAGAGAGACAGGGGGACAGAAGAGAGAAGGAGGAGAAGGGAGGAGGAGGAGAGAAGAGGAGGAGAGAGAGGAGAGGAGGAGAGAGGAGGAGGAGGAGGAGAGGAGAGGAGGAGGAGGAGGAGGAGGAGAGGAGGAAGAGGAGGAGGAGGAGGAGAGAGGAGGGAGGAAAGAGGAGGAGGAGGAGGAGAGAGGGAGGAGGAGAGAAGGTTCTGAGCAGTAAAAGCCAAAGGAATGCCGACGAAAATAGAGGAGGAGGAGGACAAACACAGTGGCTACAGAATTTTAAGGTTAACATCGTAAAAGGGTCACGAAGGGAATCTGCCACAAAATAAGCCAGGAGAGAGGAACAAATCCTTCATTACCTACACATTTAATTGAAAATGGTAGAGAAGAAGCCTCGAGTGGAAGATTACAAAGGATAGAGGGAGCAGTGGAGTGAGGGAAGCTGTTCAAAATCCTTCATTGTGCCCTACGGTACGGTAAAGTGTAAATAAATGAATGAAGCTTCCTCTCCATATGGGTAAGGTACTTCAAAATGTGAGCAGTGCATGTGTTAGGGAGAAAACAAAATCTCCTTATTTTCCCTAAGGTAACTGAATAAGGGTACCAACCTCCTTACCCTTCCATCCATCACCCGACAGGTTTATGGGACAATATACAAATTCGCACCGGCATGCTTACTGGGAAAGAAGGGTTTACTCCGTTAAAGTTTACCAGTTCTGTGGTGCTTAATTTTGAGGATAGAGTCAAAGCGCTCATAGGCTTTTTTCCCCATCCCTCCCCCTGCTCCTGTTTTATCAATTGTCAACCAATCACACGGCACACATGACCTACTCTTCTGAAAAGTTGTAAGTAGGAGAGTGTTAACCAGGTGTCTGGTGTGCTCAAACCCGGCCATCATGATCAACGTAGCTCAACGCTCTAACACTAGGCAACCCCCCCCCCCCCCCCTCCCCCCATGTTTACAAGAATCTAAAACACAATCGACTCATGCGCGTGTCGATGGGAGGAGGCTCAAGGGTAGCTTCCCTTGCAGCATCAAACGCGCGCACTGTGCCATCAGACGAACGTCGCGGTCGCTTGACGTCTGCAGCGTGTAGATGTCGTGTGAGTCGCCGCCACCGCCACCACCGCCAGCCTCCTGTGTAGTAATAATAAAAATAATAATGTATGGAATTTATATAGCACTGAATCTTGTAAAGCAACAAATCAAAGCGCTCAGATAACATGATTTAAAAAAAAATTTATTTATCATTTTATATCGAGGATAATGGAATAAGCACTCAGGTGCTTTTTTTTTACATCCAGTCCCCGTGCATATGCGGTTTTGTAAATTTTGTCATCTGTTCCCACCGGCACACAATGGCCTACTCTTTCGAAAAGCGGAACAGGATTTAACGTGTGCGCAAGGTGTTCTGCATGCATTCGCACACGGGGCCTCGGTTTATAGTCTCATCCGAAGAACAACATGTATATATGAGTACACATGTATCTCCTGTTTCATTTCATTTCATAGTTGTCCCTGCTTTTCAACAGCCCAAATCCCATCACCCTGCCAAAGTGTATAACCTGTCTGTGTGTGTGTGTGTGTGTGTGTGTGTGTGTGTGTGTGTGTGTGTGTGTGTGTGTGTGTGTGTGTGTGTGTGTGTGTGTCTCCAATTTTACATCTGTTCACTTTCAACAGCCCAAATCCCATCACCCTGCCAAAGTGTATAACTCTGTGTGTGTGTGTGTGTGTGTGTGTGTGTGTGTGTGTGTGTGTGTGTGTGTGTGTGTGTGTGTGTGTGTGTGTGTTTTGTGTGTGTGTGTGTCTTCAATTTTACATCTTCTCACTTTCTACAGCCAAAATCCCATCACCCTGCCAAAGTGTATAACCTGTGTGTGTGTGTGTGTGTGTGTGTGTGTGTTGTGTGTTGTGTGTGTGTGTGTCTTCAATTTTACGTCTGTTCACTTTCAACAGCCAAAATCCCATCGCCCTGCCAAAGTGTATAACCTGTCAAAGTCAAAGTCAAACTTTTATTTTCAGATGGTACATTGAATAAGCAGAGTGTGTGTGTGTGTGTGTGTGTGTGTGTGTGTGTGTGTGTGTGTGTGTGTGTGTGTCTCCAATTTTACATCTGTTCACTTTCAACAGCCCAAATCCCATCACCCTGCCAAAGTGTATAACCTGTGTGTGTGTGTGTGTGTGTGTATGTGTGTGTGTGTGTGTGTGTGTGTGTGTGTGTGTGTGTGTGTGTGTGTGTTGTGTGTGTGTGTGTGTGTGTGTGTGTGTCTTCAATTTTACGTCTGTTCACTTTCAACAGCCAAAATCCAATCACCCTGCCAAAGTGTATAACCTGTGTGTGTTGTGTTGTGTGTGCGTGCGTGCGTGCGTGCGTGTGTTTGTGTGTGTGTGTGTGTGTGTGCTATTCTTCTTTTTTTTTTCCCATTCTTTTATATCAAGGATAATGTGTGTGTGTGTGTGTGTGTGTGTGTGTGTGTGTGTGTGTGTGTGTGTGTGTGTTGTGTGTGTGTGTGTGTGTGTGTGCTATTCTTCTTTTTTTTTCCCCATTCTTTTATATCAAGGATAATTTGTGTGTGTGTGTGTGTGTGTGTGTGCGTGCGTGCGTGCGTGCGTACATTTGGACTTGTTAGAACTAGTACTTGCTATTGGTTTCATGACTGTGTAAGAATGAGTTGAGCGCAAGCACTTTGTTTTGCCTGTGCAAGATACAGCGCTATATAAATTCCATTTATTATTATTATTATTATTACTATCATATATATACTAAGTGTGTTGTTTTAAGATCACTCCTACGTATCTGTACACGTTTTCTGTGTCGACTTTGGTGTTGCTGCTTCACTCCTGTACATATGTCTTGTTAACCTTTTCCCTAGGGGTAACCCTGCTGTAGGGCAACCAACCATCTATCTACTAGCCCTTCCCTCCCTATCACCCACTACTAGGTTAAGGTAGCATACAAATACACATAGTGCAATAATAATGTATGGAATTTATATAGCGCTGAATCTTGTAAAGCAGCAAATCAAAGCGCTCAGATGACAATTTTTTTTTTCTCGAGGATAATGGAATAAGCACTCATGTGCTTTTTTTACATCCAGTCCCCGTGTGTATGCGGTTTTGTAAATTTTGTCATCTGTTCCCAGCGGCACACAATGGCCTACTCTTATGAAAAGCGGAACAGGATTTAACGTGTGCGCAAGATGTTCTGCATGCGTTCGCACATGGGGCCTTGGTTTATAGTCTCATTCGAAGGATGTGTACTGGGAAAGAAGGGTTCTCTCCCTTAACGTAGGGATAGTGTTGTTTAAAGGTCACTGCATCACAATAACAATGCCAATACTGTTTATCGTCTCAATAAACAGGAGAAATTCATGTGGGTTACAATCCAAACATAAAAGAAAAACAATAAACAAAAACAGATTTATCACAGAAAGTAATGAAATAAAACCAAAATCCAATCTTTAAAACAAGTCACACACACACATACGCACACCCACACACATAGTCACACACACACACATGCATACACACACACAGTCACCCACACCCACACACATGCGCGCACGTGCACAGTCACACACACACACACACACACACAGTCACACACACACATGCATACACACACACAGTCACCCACACCCACACACACGCGCGCACATGCACAGTCACACACACACACACACGCGCACGCACAGTCACACACCCACAGTCACACACACACACACATCCACAGTCTCAGTGCTCACACACACACACGCACGCGCGCACACAGTCTCACACACACATGCGCACAGTCACACACCATACAGGAGAACAGGTCTGATGCAGGCCTTATATATCAGACACTGTCTCTCCAGTGGGATTTTCTGATTTCCGAGCAGACTTGCCAATTCTTTCCATTTCTTCCAAGCACTCGCAATCCTGGTTCTGACAGCTTACTCAGATTTTGCTTCGCAGCTCATCATCTCTCCCAGGTAGCAGAATTCGTCTACCACTTCTATCTTCCCTTGTTCAAATTCTAGCTCCTCCTTTCCTGCATCGGTATTGTCTTCACCCTTCTTACTCAGAACAACAACAACACCATAACAAATTGAACCAAACAACAACACCATAACAAACTGAACAACAACAGTGAACACCATAACAAACTGAACTATACAACATAAACTGAACCACGCAACACCATAACAAACTGAACCACACAACAACAACAAAACCATAACAACCCCAACCATCTTTTTCCCCAAAAAAAATTTTTTTAAATCCACGCACCTTTTCCTTGACGTCGACATCTTTGGCGTTCTCATCAGCGGTCGTGCCAGTGATCACGGTGGTGGAGGAGGTGGTGGTGGAGGAGGAGGGGAGAAGGGCGGAGGGGAAGGCGGTTCGAGCCCTGGCCTGGGTGTTGAGGATCTCCTTGTCCAGCTTGCACAGCTCCTGCGTCTGCCGCTGCTCCCTCAGCTTCTCCCGCAGCAGCAGCACGTGTCGTGTCTTCTCCACCTGATGGCCAGAACAGCAGCATTGTCAGCAGCAGCATCGTCATCATCATCGTCATCGTCATTGTCGTCATCGTCATCATTGTCATCGTCGTCATCGTTGTCGTCATCAGCATCAGCGTCATCGTCATCACCATCGTCATCATAATTGTCGTCATCATCGTTGTTGTCATCATCATCGTCGTCGTCATCGTCGTCATCATCGTCGTCGTCGTCATCATTGTCATCGTCGTCGTCGTCATCATCATCGTTGTCATCATCGCCATCATCGTCGTCATCATTATCGTTGTCATCATCATCATTGTGGTCATCATCAATGTCGTCATCATTGTCATTGTCATCATCATCATCATCATCGTCATCGTTGTTGTTATTGTTTTTCTGTTGTTGTTCCTCGACTAGAGCTCCGAGGTGTTTTTTTAAAAAGTCAGAGTTTTGCATATAATAATAACAAATGGAATTCATATAGCGCATATATATCTTGCAAATACAAATCAGAGCGCTCGCATTCAATCCGCTCCTACACAAGCAACCAACAAATGATTAACATTATTCTAACAAATTCATATGTACACACACACACACACACACACACACACACACACACACACACACACACACACACACACACACACACACACACAACACACACACACACACACACACACAGACACACAACACACACACAACACACACACACAACACACACACACACACACACACACACACACAGAGGCTATACATTTCAGCAGGGTGATGGAATTTTGGGCTGTTAAAGGCCAGGGACAGATACGAGATGAAACAGGAGGGGAAAAATGCGACCACCCCCCCCCCCCCTCTCCACCACCCCCCCCCCATCCCCCTCACACACACACACACACACACACCATGTAGGTAGCCACACTCCAACTTCAGAGATGGTGTCTAAACACGACACCTGTGCGCATGCAGGGGTAGGGGATTTTTTTAAAAAAATTGTTATATTTTGTTATCCGTTCCTTCCGGCATGTAATAGCAAACTCCTTTAAAAGGCCGAACTGGGTTTGTCAGGTGTGCGCAAGATAGTTCTGCATGCATTCGCGTGATACGGGGCTTCGGTTTACAGTCTTATCCAAAGGGCGTTCAGTTCGATTTTCTCATCAAAACAGGGAAAGAAAGGGCACGGCTGAGAATCGAACCCAGAATCTCACTGGTTTACTGGTTACCTGTCTTAAACTGTCCTGCCACCTTCCTCCTTCTTATGTGGAGAATATTGTTGTTGCTGTTGTTGACTGACAACCACACACAACACACACACACACCACAAACACACCACACCACACACAACACAACACACACACACTACTACAACACACACACCACACACACACATATCACACACACAAACACCACATACCACACCACACACACACACACAAACACACAACACCACACACACCACAAACACACACACACACACACACACACACACACACACACACACACACCCACACACACAACCCACACACAACACACACACACACCACACACACACCACAAACACACACACACACCACACACACACACCACAACCCACACAACACACCACACCACACACCCACACACACAACACACACCACAACACCCACACTACAACACACACACCACAACACACACCCACAACACCACACAACACAAACCCACACAACACAACCCCCCCACCCCACACACACAACCTCCCCCCCCCCTCCACCACAACCACACACACAACACACACCCCCCCCCCCACCCCCCCCCCCCCACCCACACCCACCCACACAAACACCCCCCCACCCCCCCTCCCCCCATCCACCCCCCCACAACAGCCACCCACCAGCTGCAGACGTGTCAGCTTCTCCAGCTCCCACTGATGGTCGACCAGCAGCGAGTCACCGCGAGGGCGCCACCCGTTCAGGTTCTCCTCCCCGCGCACGTATGTGGATGACGTGTCTAGCACGCGACGACGGCGCCGCTCCACACCTGGTCGTCCACAACAACAACAACACACACACGCTTGATGAAAAAAAGCAAATGCACTGCTTATTCAATGTACCATCTGAAAATAAAAGTTTGACTTTGACTTTGACACACACACACACAGACACACACACACCACACACACACAACACACACACACACACACACTCAAACACAACACACACCACACACACACACCACACACACCACACACACACACACACAGACACACCACACACACACACACACACACACACACACACACACCACACACACACACACACACACACACAGACACACACACACATGCACACACACACACCACACACACAGACACACACCACACACACACACACCACACACACCCCACACACACACACACCACACACACACACACACAACACACACAACACACACACACACACACACCACACATACACCACACACGCACACATACACACAGGGCGATGCCTCGTGTTATTCCACCGTTGTGCAGGTTTGGGGAAAAACAAAACGAAACTGCAAACGTTCTCGTGCTCTGCTTTCTTTTTTCTCGCTTTTTTTTTTCTTTATTAGATAGATGGTAACAAAGGTAAAGGAGTCTCATAACCTATAAGGTCGTAGGGGAGCGAGGAGGCGTCAGAGACCTCACTTCTCTAGGGCCAGCATATTGAGGGCGGCGCCCATCTCCTCTCCCTCGCTGCTTTACCTTCCCTGACCCTAAAGAGGGCAGGTACCCATTTACAGCTGGGTGAACTGGGGGATTGTACTGAAGCCAAGGCGTGGCGCAAACGGTCACCCATCCAAGTGGTAACCACGCTCGACGCTGCTTCACTTGGCTGGGGGAAAGCGAGTGCTCTGACCACTGAGCTGTCCCGTCCCCTTAGATAGATGGCTTGATGGGAAAAAAAAAAAGCAAATGCACTGCTTATTCAATGTACCATCTGAAAATAAAAGTTTGACTTTGACTTTGACTTTCTGTTTTCATTCCAGTAAGGCAGCTGTCAGACTCAGAAAACTACAGAGTAGCGCTCTGGGTGTTTAGTTCTGGTACAGCGTCGGCTGTGGCTGGCCAGTCCCACACGGGAATAATAACAAGAATAATAATAATAATAATAATAATAATGATAGCAATAATAATAATGATTTTAACAAATGGAATTTATATAGCGCTACATCTTGCAAAGACAAATCAAAGCGCTTGCACTCAACTCATTCTTACACAGTCATACAACCAGTAACAACAATTAATAGTTCCATCAAGTCCACATGTGCACACACACACGCACACACACACACACACACACACACACACACACAGGTCACACACCCTGGTAGGGTGATAGAATCTTGG